>APFE031730512.1:69333-112454 GCA_000404065.3 Pinus taeda | reverse complement strand
AGTAATTATAAAAAGAATTAATATATGAATTAACATATATACATTTAGAAAAAACACGTAACAAGCTTCTTAACCATAGAGAACCACTCCATTCTTAACCTCTAAATATGCTTTGTTACAATAAGGTTCTTGTTTCATTTTCAGAAATGCTTGGTAGTATTTTGATATTTGGACAATTAATTTTTACATGATTATATACTTGGATATATGTCTTCCTCTTCTTGATAGGTTGGAAGGGGTGGAAGATTTTGTTTTCCATGGATATTAGTTGTAACTTTTTTATATTAATATATAAAAATTATTAGTTTTTTTTCGTGTTGAAAAAAAAAGCTTTGTTACACTGCAATGGTTTACTAATACCATATGTTCAAAAAATCCATAATTCATATGTATATATTCATGACATTTTTTAATTAACCAATTCAATTAAAAGTGTAGAGAAAACATAACTATTTTGAAGATAAATCTCAACCTTTGATTTATATATAATACTAAAAATATTCTATACAAATTAATCTTTACCATTCACCTAATAATTATTGATAATTAAATTGAATTTTTGAAAACTCTATTTATTTCACTCCATATATCCTTCTTTCACTTTAATTCCCAAAAATATATTATCCTCGTTAATTTGAAAAAAATGATTATACCTTCATCTAACGGTGCTGGAAGCTTAGGATGAAAAAGAATTGTGGCTGTTACTACCCAGAAAAATTATGCTGTGTGTGTATGTTACTTTGAGGAAGACGCCAAAAGCCTAAGAAGTTACAAGTTACATATTTTCTGTTAAATTCTGTTATCGGTCAATGTATGGATCGACTACAACAATTGAAAACCCTTTAAGGTTTTCATGGGTGCACGGTCAGCCGGTTGTTTGGATGATTCATTTATTGTCTATTTAACATGTATTTGTGAAATTTATAGTAAAAGTTTAATCTTAGTTAGACTATTTATATAATATACATAAATTAAATCTATTGATCTTCTTATTGATCTTCTTATGTTTCTGATAGAGAAATTTTATTTTTCGGTGAGGAAAGAATATTTTTCGTAGATTAAATATGATTATTATATTTTATTTCTCGAAAGAAGGGTCTTTTTCCAAACTGAATTATTGATCTGTGAATGTATCTAATGGATCGGGACTAACGGGACTCGAACCCGCAACTTCCGATTTAAATTAAATAATGATGTAAGTTCAGTGGATTATAGTTTTTTAAGCATGATATTATACTAAAACTTATTTATAAATTAAATTTTTTTAAGGTAAAGCAAGAGTAAATATTCAGATTAAATATCTTTTTTCATGTTTCTTTAAATGTATATATGTTTCATTTGTTTTTTTTGTGGTTCATGAGCACTAGGTGGTTGCTATATCCATAAGAAAATCTAGGCAAATCAACCACTAAAGGAATCACATACCTCTAGTCAAACTAGAGAATAACCCCAAAAGTGTCTAGGAGTATTCAACCAGTAACTTTCCATAAGCAAGGTATATGTTTCACTTATATATTAATTTTTTTATAATTATTATTAATAATAATTTAAAATAAAGTTATAAATTATCTAGTATTTATAATATTTTTTATTTTAACAATAAAGTAAACACAATTTTGTGTTTGAGATAAACTGATTTCCCCTGTTACCACTCCACTCATCTATACTCGTCAAAAAATTTTGAAGGATAAAGTTTTTTTATTTTGCTCAAATTGATTTAAGTTTTTTTCCCTTCAATACTTTGATAATAATTTTTTTTATAATTTTTTTTTTTAATGTGTTTTCAATGTATCAATAAATTCAACATTTGAAAAAACTTTGTAATATAAAAAATATGTATAGTTTTATAATTCAAATTTATGATTTTAATAATTTTTTAGTGAAATATGTACAAACTTAACTCAAAAAACATTTATAAGTTAATCATATATATAGTCAAAATATAGCTCTAAAATGCTTTTGTTTGGTTAAGAGCTTGTTTTTAAGGAAACAACTTAATGACCCAAGACATAGAGGCATATGGGAGAAGTGCTTTCTAGACTATTAGCAATTTAATTTTCTTAAATAATAATGATGAATCAGCCTACATTCTTGAATAGTAGTGAGAAATAATTATCTTCACTACTAGTTTGAAAACTAAATTTAGATTAAAAAAAACTAAAATGATTCAAAGTACGACCCAAGAAAAAGAGTTGTCTTTAGTGAGACATTTTGAACTTTCCGATGCTGGAATCTAAAGGAAAAATGTGAGGTAAAATCTTGATTTGTGCTATTTAAACTGGTTTTTTCACTGTATATATGGATAGGAGTTGTCTTTAGTGAGACTTTTCAAACTTTCAGACGCTGGAATGCGACCAAAAAATTTGAGGTGAAGTCTTGATTTGTGTTATTTAAACTGGTTTCTTAGTGTATATATAGATTAAGTTCTGTGAAAAACCCTTAAAGCCTTTCCATTATGCAGGAGTTACCCATCAAACTTGTGATTTCACAAATTCCTACCAGATTTAAAAAAAAAATGGAAAAAAACAAACTAGAAAATCTTCTTAAAAATTTCACTAAATACAACTCCCCCACTCGCCACTGGCAAAAATAAAACCACCGTAAAAAAAAATATGCCAAAACGAGCCAAACATGAAGATTTAGAATTTATGCTATTGGCTGGGAATTTGTTTGTGAATATGATTGAGCCTTCATCAGCCACGTGTTCGCTTGTGAATGTCAATACATGCGTGGCGACTGAGGGGGCCGTAAATGTTGGCCAAGTAGTATTACTTCTGTCCAGAATTTACGGAACAAATTTACGGTGCGGGAGGAAGGTTGGAATTTCAAAACAAAACAACTATCCCAAATTTGACGATTTCAGACCTCCCTATCCCGTTTTCACAGTTTGAATAAAAAATCTTGACGGTAACCGTGACGGGGTCAAATTCCATTCCTGCCGTGGGAGGTTTACCTAGGAATCTCGTGTCTTCTATCTTGATTTCACTGCAGAACAGGAGAGCGTGTTAATGTTGGAGTTCGGTAAACGGAGGTTGATGTGGAACAGCGCCTTGCAGAACTTGGTAGTGTAATGATTTCTCGGGGTGTGCATTAGCTGTAAAGTTTGTAATGTCTTACTGGAGGTTGTCCAAGATCGACTGATTAAATGCGTTAAAAAGTTGGTAGGTTGAATGAGAGGAGAGATCGGGTATTTTTTAAAAAGTTTGTGTGGAGAGGGGCCCAATTATATATATATATAAAAGAGACGTAATTGTGTTTTGGTTTCAATAATCAACTAAATAATAATTGATACCTTAACTTTAAGGTTTAAGGTTTTTGGTGTATTTTTTAAATTTGTAAATTTATCATAATTGGTTTAGCAAATCATTTTGTCTCAATTTTTTTTTCTAAATCATCTTTCCTTGATATAGGTAGTTTACACAAAGTATTTAAATACTTCATGTTTAATATTTTTAAAGTTTAATTAAATAGATTTTAATCTACCTCCAATTTTTACAATTTTATCATTTTCGCTATTTGTTAGATGAATATGCACCGATTCAAATCCAATCTAAGCAAAAAATTGGTCACCAAATGAAATGTCTAAAAAGTTTAACCTCTAAAATAAACCTTTTTTAATAGTGAATATTTAATACTCATCAACATAGTTTGAAAATTTGATGTAAAACTCTCTAAAAATTTATTTTTTTAGTACTTCTCTCAAAAAAAATAATTAGGTGATTTGAGGATGTTATCCTAGGAAATAATGGCATTTACATCTATAAAATTGTGAACCATAGATCTCTAGATATCTTTTAGGTGATTTGAGGATGATATCCTAGGAAATAATGACATTTACATCTATAAAATTGTGAGCCATAGATCTCCAGATATCTTGGCTTGATTTTGAGTTATTTTACATCTATGCTCAAGTGTAAAAACATAGCATCTACACTGAATTTTACAAAAAGTAAAAGTAGTGCTTTATAAGAATAAAAGTGGTACTATTTGGTGTACATCACTATCTCATCTACACTCAATTGTAAAAGGTAAAAGTAGTGCTTCATAAGGATGACAACAAGGCAAATTTTGGTGCCCAACCCTATCGATACTTTAGCATTTTGTATCTTATGCTCTCCATGTGCTTTCAAGTTGATAATTTGGTAGAACATAAAGCATACACCACAATTTGGTAGAACCAAGTTCAACCTCCAACTTTGGAGTTAAAGATCTCATTAGGCCAATACATTCTTCGTAAGCATGGGAATCACATACAAGCCCTAAGATTCATCTACTCATAATCAATTTTCCTACTTGACAAAACAATTGCTTGGACCTCTAATGCACTCCTTTGTAGAAAGGATATATAGTCAACACCAAAATAAAGACTATACCAAACATTATACAACTAAAATTTACACCATGTTGAGTATCAATTGATTGCATACTCAAACACCCTTAGATGATGAACTAGAAGCCCTACGTAGTCATCTTGTGGAGCTCCATGACAAATTTAAACTACTAAAGGCCAGACTTAAAGATAGAGAATGAAAATTGGACTCAAAATTAACAAAGCATGGACCTTAACAGGCCACCCACTGGGGACGATAACAAATGCCATAGAATTATGCTCCCATGTAATACTTCTTTCCTAGCCAACTTGTTTCATATATATAGCTTTAGGAACAATTTGAAATTTGACACGTGTAATTTTGTAAGCATGACATCATCACTATTTAGCTATATGGGCTTACAGGATGATGTTGTTATTGTAAGTGCCTCCCTATGGTGAAATTAAATAATTTTTTGCATAGATAAGCTTTGCTCCACATATAAATGCAGTCATTACTATAATTGTAGTTGTCCCAATGGCTTATGGAGTTCTTGGTTGTGATTGACCAAATAATTGATCGCACCCATTTTTTGTATAACTTTGTATATCAATGCTAAACTAAAATGCATACTGCAATATTGACAAGCATATCCATAGCCTTGGATTTATTACAAAGGCCATTCTTTGTTTTAATCATGATCCGTGAAATAATTTTGAAGGGCTGTAAAGCCATCAAATGAAATCATTGCTTTGGATCTATCATATGCAAATTTGTCACAAAAACAACAACTAACATGGCCATAAAATAAGCTATTGCTTCTGGGGTAAAGGTTATTTGCCATTGGTACCATGCAAAATTAGAAATGCTTTATCAATATTGAGGTTCATTAAATCAAAGAAATTGTTAGATTCACTTGGAGTTGGTGCCAAAGATGATATGTTGTCGCTTGCATTTAAGCTTTCACATTCAGGCTTTAGCCTGATGATGTGGATTGCATGATGTGGTTTCTTTTATTCATTGATTAAATATTTGATGCACTTTAAAAGGAATTCTGAGAAACAATTTGACAATTTTTCTAATAGTTCTAACAGATCACTTAGTCAAAGCATTGCTTAATGCATATTCAAAATAATACTTGTATTGATGTGTAGGTAATGAAGTATGGTTACAAATGGAATAATACAACTTATCTAGTTTGTATTTGTAAACTGTCACACCTGCCATGGAAATGGGCCTTTTAAATTCATAATGAATTGGTTGATCTTTGATTAAGAACATGTATATTTATTATATATATATAATACATATGTTAGAATTCTACACTTGTATCTTTGAGTTGATGATTTTTCTTATGATTCAATATGTTTTATAAGTAGCACATGTCTTCCACATTTTGATGCATCAAATTGTAGCTAGTGACCATGTCACACTTAACATGAAACACTACTAGACCAAGCCTTAAATGGTGATTCAACACAAGTGCTATTTTAGCCAATTTGAAACCTATGAGTGCTTTATCTTGATTGTGGCCTTTCAAAAGGTGGAAATCACCTTTAGACAATACTTCTATTTTGAACTTGTGATTAAATACAAAAATAAATTTGCTTCTTTGCAACTCTCTCTTATTTTTATGAAACTTTGCTTAAATGCAATTCACTATTTATCATGTTGGAATCATACAATTGTTTCCTTGATATATATTGAGGGCTAGAAAAAAATATGAATAGGAAGAGCAAACAGTTTTTCTAAGCATTGAGCACATGATATTTTTTCTTTTAATGTATTTCTATGAAACATTGAGGGATCTTCTAAAGCCACAAATTGTTCAGGAAGAGGTTCATAGGACTACAACCACTGCCTTTATGTGGAAGATCTGTTAGAAACAACCAACTTGAAGAGTTAAATTCATAGATATATTACTTGATTAGAAAATAAAATGAAATTTAAGTGATTAATCTAAATAACTAAATACATATTTAATTTATATCTAATTTATATCCTTGGTAGAACCATCTTTCCGATATTAATTTGTCTAAATCTTGAAACATTTCCTTGTATGTTTCTTAAACCATTTTTGTTTTTCTAGAAAAAAATTTCTAAATATTTTTAAGCCATTTTTGTTTTTCTAGAAAAAAAATTCTAAATATTTTTTGATTAAATTTAAGATGCATTTAGAAAAGAAAGGCCCAATCCTCAAATTAAACTTATACTTATTTCAATAAGATATTTGTTTATTGAACTTAGTAGTAAAGAGTGTTTTCTTTGAAACAAATTAAAAACAAGAAACCTAAATTACAGTGTGTATCAGATCCACAATAGTGGATCAATGAGAACAATTCATGGCCAACATTAATCATTGACATAAATAAAATTACACTATAAGTTGATATGGGCTCACAATGGTTACAACAATAAGTTGCGATGACTGCGAGGTAGTCGGTGCTGAAACCTTCGCAAGTGGTGAGTGAGAGAACATGGAAATCAGAAAAGGCATGCGCTATGAGCTCAAGACTTTTATCCGTTACGATCATGCGCTTAAGCCTAAGCTCCTGGAGCCATGGATAGGCCCCGTGCGTGACCAGGAGTCGGGTGAATTTCCACCCCCTAGTGGGGATCCACGAGGTTGAAAGATCTTCAAACCTTAATGTCCCTTGAATGAATAAACATTAACGCGCCTTGATGTTCAAAAAATTATACAAGCATTTAGAGAAGATTGATTGTACTTTATACCTATTAGTTTCATCACAAAATGGATAGGTTATTTGGTTTAATTGGTTTAGGTAAGATAGGTTCGTATGCTAGTTATATTAGGTTTACAAATTGAAGGTTAGGTGGATTATTAGAGGAATCAATATGGATTAAGTAGGCTATTGGGTTAGACATGTTATTGGAATAGGTAAGTTAGGTGGGTTTGTATTTAATGTCTATATTTACAACAATTATGCTCATTTTGAAAAACTAAAGAACGATTAAACCAATTCTTTTTCTTTGATGTGTAAGTCACAAAAGATTAAAATTTAGCTCAACTTTAATAAAATTTTATTACATATTTTGATCCCAGTGATCTTAAACAACATCATCATTTTATTTTTGATAATTCCATACCAATTATGTTTTCTTCATCTACATGGTTAACAACATCATCATTTTATTTTTGATAATTCCATACCAATTATGTTTTCTTCATCTACATGGTTAACAACATCATCATTTTATTTTTGATAATTCCATACCAATTATGTTTTCTTCATCTACATGGTTTTTCCATCCTTTATTTGGTAGAAGGACCCGTATAAGTTGTGTATATTTATTAATATCTTGACCTCAATAAAACAATGTCCTTAACATGTATAAATCGATAACTTTTTAAAGCATTCGACTAACAACAATTGCAAAGATAAATTCAAATCACCAATTCCATCATGATTATATCACATTTACAAAAATTGATAAACAATGTTATTGATCTTTATTTTAAAGTTAACTAATTATGAGGTAAAATATGACAGGAAGGATTTCTATTAAAATTAACATTATAATAAAAGTGTTTTTTCTACCTATTGGGCCTCCAATTTGTCATGATTTTGCTAATCAAACCATCAATTTTTGCATCATTCTACGCACCCATTGTCATCATTCTTAACCATATTTCTTCATAAACTCACCAAATTTAGGAATACATGTTTACATGGTTTATTATTATTATTTCCTTTATTTTTAATGAGTTAAGAAGAACTTTTCTTGGTTTTACTAATGATAGTTTTGCCAATGAAAGTTTCTGCACTGCAATCAAGTTTTCGTAGCTATCTCCATGGTTGAGGTAGTAACAACACTCTAGAAGAAAATACGACACATGGGAATTGTTTCTAAATGTTCCAATATGGATTTTTATTGGTTAAATTCCACCCAGCTCGCATGTATGGACCTCCAACCTCAAATCAAAGGACTTCTGTAGCAGTTTTGACTAGTCAACTTCAATCACGTTTCAGAGAAAATGAAAGGGAATTTCAGAAAATGAAAACATGAGTTTTGTTCAACACGGGCCCAATTAGGTATTAATTAAGCCATTTTCTCAAATTCGTTACCATTTGAGATATTTTTGAGGTTCTTTGGATTGTTATTTTGCATATTAGGTGGACAAACGGTTTTTCAATTCATCATTTAACCCAAAATCAACAAGGAGGCCAAAACAAGTTGTTCTTTAGCAAACTCGTGGCAAGAAGATAATTATGAATAGATCTAGGCCCATATTTTATCCTAAAATCCTTCAAAACATATTTGATTTTATTCTCAAATATATTTGTTGAGATCTCATGGCCAGAATTCATGCAATGAAATTATGAATTTCTAGTTGCTTCATAAATCTATAAAACACTTTAATCTATTTGATAAAGAGGATATTTTTAATTTAGTAAGCACACATCTGAAGTTGTAATTATTTTTAAAAGTTATCATTGTGAAAACTCTGTTTACACGCTACAAATAATACAAACTCTGTCCATGGCGTTCATGTAATTGGAAATTAGAAATTCTCTTCTCCTTACCTGAATTTTCAACACCTCGTAGTCTTGAGGAGGCCCCCCTGGAGCTCTGTGAGAATAGTGTAGATGTTTTCCATTTCTTTCATTTAATTTCTTTCTGTTGTATGCTTAAATAAAAACTCTATTTCATTTAATGCTTTGTTGCTTTAGATTGAATTCATTTCATTATGTTTACTTGTTTTCCTTTGTTTTTCCTACAGGACAAACACTTGTTAAAAGACCAAAAACAAACAAAAATATTTACTTTGACTTTCTTTTTCTAGCTCAGTCTCAAATTTATGTTTAATAGATTATGATTTTCTCTAGTTCAAGTTCATTCATCATAAGATTTGTTATTATTACTTTCTAGATCTATTTCCACAATAATGACAATCGAGATTTATTTTTCAAGTCTCATAAATTAGCGTTGCCTTTAATTCATAGACTAAAATTGCTTATTGAATTTCATAGAATAGAATTGCCTTTGAATTTAATAGACTAGTTTTGATTTCAAGAATAATAAACTAGATTTGATTTTAATTAAAATAGACTATCATTTTCTTTTATGATTAATAGCATAGAATTTCAAGAGCTTTCATAGTTTATAATTGATTTTCTTTGAATCTCCTTACAATTCAGTTCTCGATTTGATGTTTTTATTAGATAAAGTCTTTGAAAAAAAACATGTGCATGTGCTTACCAAGATCTCATAAATATAATCTAATTTATTTTTGAAGTTTCCAATTCATTTCAGTTATGCATAAATATTGAAAGTTAATCTCCTAACACATACGGTGTAGTGTACGTCGCAAGCTCACGTACCCAGATTGGCATATAAATGCAAGTAATTTAACAGTCAATTAAATTACCCAACATTTTGGCATTGTTGTCGAGGAAGTATACATAGGTGTTAGATTTCAACTACATCCCATTCTTAGTTGCATCCATTCAGTTGTATAAGGCTAATTTCATCTTAGTACATCATAGAAATAGATTCATTTAAAAAAAAAGACTTCAATCACCTACCACCCCCATTATATCATGTGGTGTAGTAAGAGCCACACATCCACATCGTGAATTCCTAGTTTTGCAGGTAGAAGAAGAGGTGACAAAGGAGGTAGAAGAAATGGCTAGAGATGATGGCAATGTGGAAGATCCTTTTGGATTTTCCATTCAAGAAACCGATATCAATGTTCATATGAACAACATCCCTCCATCCGTACTTCCTAACTTCAAAGGTATGAGATCAGAAGACACAGAAACCTTTCTTTTTGAATTTGAAATAAGTTGTAGATCTTATGGTTACTCATTACACATTCAAAAATTGAATTTGTTTCCAGCAACATTGAAAGATAGAGCTCTTAAATGGTTCATGACTTTAGAATACTTGCATGGCATGATAGAAGGAACATTACATTAAATCTTGGTTCAAGACAATCATCGAATCATAATACTCCATTCTTAAGTATCTTCTGACATCATCTCAATCAAGGCAGTTGATCTCTCATATACTGGTACATATCAAAGAGTATATTTCAAACCTTCTTATGACTTTATCTATCATCTTGTTACACACATGGTTCCATTGGAAGTATTCATATACTTGAATGAGATTTATTTTTCAAGTAGAGTAGGAGATAAAAATAAAAAAATAAAAAAAATAATGAAGAGAAAAATAAGTCCTATTGTGAAAACCAGCTTGCTGGCACAATTGGACACAAGCTTTTCTTGAAAACTAGACAACTGGCGAGCAATGTTTAAAATAAGTTCTGCAATTTTATGATGGTTATTCAAATCATTTTTAGTTCTATGCTCGAGTTCGCTGATGTGGGATTCCTTAAGGCCCACCTTTCGACAGATCTTGTCCCATCAACCTCAACACCTTATTTGGGATCAATATCAAAGATTATTTGGAGTGCCTTAGAACTTGCATACATCAATGTCAAGCCTCCTTGTTAACAACAATGGGAATACAACAATGTCTCTTGATTGTCAGATCTTGCAGGCGACTCAACTTCAACACATTCATTCGTCCTTTGTTAAGATGCACTCAGGTACCTTAACACTCATTTACATTATCGATGAGTTGTCTCACATAGGTTAACGATTTTCATCATTGATCGGTAATCCAATGATTTCTTTGCATGCTCGACTTTGACACATTCATTCGCATGGTGAGAATTGTACCATGAATTTTCGTTTTGATGAACGCTATATGGTTTAATGGAATCAACAACAACTCGCAACAATACATCTTATTGGTTTCTTGTAGTAGCATATTCATCTTGTTTTCATTCAAAAACAACATGATGACACCACTACAACTCTTTTTCATTAATTTCATTTTCAAGCAAAACAATAAAATTGGGTCTATTTAAGTCGATATGCATTATGTTTCATGGTTTCTACTTCAGCCTGCAGTATAATTCAAATCAACAGTTTAAACTGAAAGAAAACAACTTTTTGCAAAAATTAACATTTTCTGCAACAACTACGGAAAGTTGTAGTTTCTGTAGCTATTATTGTAACAACCCGTTTTTTTTATTGTTATAACAACATGTTCCAGAGGTAGTTTTGGCAAAAATATTACAAGAGATTGGAGCATAAATAAAAAAAATTCTGAGCTACTGGGTTTTCTCAGAGTATGGTCAATTGAGTACAATGCGGGCAAAATTCCAAAAAAGTGCAAATTTTTAGGACTTTTTAGCGGTGTTTTAAGGCAGGTTTTCATTTTTCACCATTGTGCACAGATTAGGCTAGATTTCAGTATTTTGCACAACATTGTCTTTTCTTCATCAAAATGGGATTCTAAAGTCATGTGGCTGTAAAAAAAGGTAAAAATACACCATTTCCCTTTTGAAGCACTCAAATTGGCCTTAAAATGAGTTTGTGGAAAATGTTTTTGTTGCAACATTGGGTAGAGTGAAGGGTGAAACATGGCAGAAATTGATTAGACAATATCTTGCAAACTGTGCATCCGTTGGTTCTGAAATTTTTATGGTAAATGCGTTGAGGTGGGATAAATAAATACACAAAATTTCAAGAAATTCCATTGTGTATTTTTCAAGAAATTGGTCATTTTCACCTACAACCATTTCTCAATTTTCTCGAGATCTGTGCATCCATTGGCTGAGATATTTTGTGGGAAGATGCATAAAACTAATGGTAACAACCTCAGAAAAAATTCAAGAGAATCAAATTTTTCATTTTCGAGATATTGGCAAAAAAATGTTTGTTACAAGAAGGGGACAAAATCTATGGAACAAGGTCAGAGTGATGGCCAACACATCATGCAACAATAGAGTACCTGAGCCAAATCAACACCTACATACCCTACTTCAACATTTCAAGTTATTCAAAAGATAAACTTGAGGTAAAACTAGCATTGGAATTTTTAATTTGTTAAAAATCTTGGAAAATGTAATAAGAAAGCTACTGAAAACATGTGATCTATGTATTTCACCCTATCATATTCACATTCTTCAAATGATTTTTTTCAATCTTTAATCCCTATTCTACTTTTTTCAACCCTCATACCTTATTGGATGCTCTACCAATGTTGGTATGGCTTAGCCCCATACTATGGTTGCATAATATTTTCATGAGTTCTTATGTTTACCTTTTCTCTTCTTGTTGCCATATAAATTAATTGATGCTTCTTTGATGGGCAATCTAAACTTTTGGCCTATATTCATGCTTTCCTTAATGGTCCATCAACATGAAATTCTTGAGAAAAAAAATATTTTACAGATATAGCAAGCTTGACTTCATGGTACATGTTTGTAGCACATGATCAAAAGGTGGTAGTCTGCTTACATACAACATTCATGGTGTACATGTATATCATTCATTATTTGGGTTAGAAAGCACATGGATGTAGTAAGAGTCATATTGATGCATTCCTCACAATATGGCATGTTGGATATTCTACCAAGGATTAAACAATCTATGCACAATTGAGTTAGTGACAAAAACTTCATAAATTGTTTCTAAGATTGAATTCGCAAAGGCTTTAACGATAATGACAAGTACTTAGATATGCTACTTTATGAACACCCTTGTATTTCACACAATTTGTATATGATAATTTGCAGGGGATTAATAAGTAATGCAGATACGCTTGTTTTATTAAATAAGAGCAAATCAACAGTCATCATATCATTAATGAGTAGCATACTATGGAAAGAATTTCAACAAGAGGATGGATAGCTCTTCTTTTTCATTTTGCAACTATCAAGAAACAAGTGTGGAAACAAAGGGTTGTGCTACCATATGTGTAATTTTGGAGAATGAATTCATTGGTTCACTGAACAAGAGAGAAAAACAAATCTTACCAAGATAGATGATCTACATCAATCCCTTGGAGCTTTGGTCAAGGATTCAGTTGAAATGACAAAATAAAAGATTACCGAGAACTAGTTGAATTTTGAAATTTTGCAAAGCTTTGATTGCATGAGGACATGAAAAAATTTAGGTGTGGGGGAATGTTGGGCCTCTAATTTGTCACTATTTTTCTAATCAAACCATCCATTTTTGCATCATTCCACTCACCCATTGTCATCATTCTTAACCATATTTCTTCATAAATGCACCAAATTCTGACATGCATGTTTACATGGTTTATTATTATTATTTCCATTTTTTTAATGAGTTAAGAATAACTTTGCTTGGTTTTACTAAATATAGTTTTGTCAGTGCAATTTTTTATGGCTCAATCAGTTTCCGTAGCTATCTCCATGGTTGAGGTAGTAGAACAACTCTGGAAGGAAATTTTGCACATGGACATTGTTTCTAAAGGTTCCAATATGGATTTTTATTGGTTAAATTCCACCCAGCTTGCACGTATGGGCCTCCAACATCAAATCAAAGGAAATACGCAGTAGTTTTGACCAGTCAACTTCAACTGCGTTTTCTGAGAAAATGAAAGCGAATTTTAGAAAAACGAAAGCATGGGTTTTGTTTAACGTGAGCCCAATTAGGTTTTCAATGTGTAGTTTTCTCAAATTCATTACTATCTGAGAGAGTTTCAAGGTTATTTTGAGCCTTATGTTGCAAATTACATGGATAAACGATTTTTCAATTCATAATTTAATGCACAATCAACAAAGAGGCCATAACGAACTATTATTTAAAAAATTTGTGGAAAGAAGATCATTATGAACATATATGGACTCATCTTTTATCTTAAAATCCTTCAAAACATATTTGATTTTATTCTCAAATTGATTTGTTGAGATCTCATGGCCAGAATTGATGCAATGAAATTTTGGGTTTCTAGTTGCTTTAGAAATCTATAAAACACTGTAATCTATTTGATAAAGAGGGGATTTTCAATGTATTAAGCTCATGTAGGAAGTTGTAATTATTTTTGAAGGTTATCATTGTGAAAACTATGTTTACACATTGCAAATAATACAAACTCTGTCCATGGAGTTCATGTAATTGTTAATTGGAAATTCTCTTCTATTGATCTAAATTTTCAACACCTCGCAATCCTCAAGAGGCCCCCTAGAGATCTGTGAGAATAGTGTAGATTTTTTCCATTTATATCATTTAATTTCTTTATGCTCTATGCTTAAATAAAAACTCTATTTCATTTAAATTCTTTATTGCGTTAGATTGACTTCATTTCATTTCATTTAATTGTTTGCCTTTATTTTTCCTACAGGACAACGCTTGTTAAAAGACCAAAAACAATAAAAAAGATTTACTTTGACTTTGTTTTTCTAGCTTAGTCTCATATTTATGTTTAATAGATTATGATTTGCTCTAATTCAAGTTCATTCATTATAAGATTCGTTATAGATCTATTTCGAAAATAATAGAAATCAAGGTTTATTTTTCAAGTATTGCTTTTTGAATTTGATTGATTAGGATTGCCTTTGAATTTAATAGATTAATTTTGATTTCAAGCATAATAAACTAGATTTGATTTTAATTAAAATAGACTAGCATTTGCTTTTATGATTAATAACATATAATTTCAAGAGCTTTCATAGTTTAGAATTGATTTTCTTTGAATCTCCTTACAATTCAATTCCCGATTTGATGTTTTTATTAGATAAAGTATTTGAAAAAAAATATGTGCATGTGTTTACCAAGATCTCATAAATAGAATCTAATTTCTTTTTGAAGTTTCCAATTCATTTCAGTTATGCATAAATATTGAAAGTTAATCTCCTAGCACATATGGTGTAGTGTACTTCGCAAGCTCACTTACCGAGATTGACATATAAATTAAAGTAATTTTACACTCATTTAAATTACCCAACACTACTCCAAATGTAAAAAGGAGAGAAATATTCAATATAGATAATTACATTATTAATCAATTATTATTCTAAATCAAGAAAACAAAGAAACCTATATTTCTTATTTAGCCTTGATCATTCTTCATCACAAATACATGTAAATAATTTTCTAATTTTACATAGATGAAATGATTTTTCAATTATGAAAATACAACACCTTTGAACTATGCTCATTGATGGCCTAGATTGATTTGCAAAGAAATATGCTAAGTCTTAATGTTTATCAACAACTGTAGTGTGTTAGCCTTTGCATTGACTTTTAATAAATTTAAAATTTTATATTTGTGCTAGGCTCCCTGCCCACCAATTTCCAAGGGATTTGAGATTATTCCAATTCTAATATGTTCATATTCTAATTAGATGGGGAAACTAATATATAAACAAGTTTTATCTAGCAAGATGGTCCATTTTACAATAAGATTTTTATTTTTATTTTTTTTGAAGTTAATTTAGATTCGTGTCGCCCACCAATTTCCTAGGGATTTGAGATTATTCTAATTCTAATAATTTCATATTCTAATTAGATGGAGAAATTAATATATAAGAAAATTGTATTTAGCAAAATGATCCATTTTACAATAAGATTTGTAATTCCTTTCTTCTCTCAATCTAAAGTTGATCCATGATCTTTTTTATACATGTTTAATGAGGTAAATGTGTGCATTGGTAAGACATTCTTCACGTTGCAATAGTTTTTTTTGGTTATATTTACGAAGTCTTCGGCTATATCAACCACATTAATATTTTTTTATGTGGTTGAACTAGTTACTCTTAATCCAACAAGATAGTGGGTGAAAATGAAAATCATTGTGTGATAAAAACCATAATACAATTACAATTATTTTATTAACAAAAAACGATTTTCATTGTTTAGCAATATATTATAGTATTAAAGAAATTAAATAATAGATATAAGATATACCATTTTCAATTTTTCAAAGATATATACTAGCTAGATTAAGCCAAGTTCATACACATGATACAAGATTTATTTCAACCATACCAATATAATTTCTGAATAAACCATATATAACTCCACACATATCTCACAAATAAATTAAATGATTATTTAAACCTTAAATATTATAATTTTACATAATACTTTATTTCACAAACATTATTAATCAAACTACCCACATACACATAAATTAAATCTTAAACGATTCTAAGAGAATTACAATAATTTTCACAACAAAAATCTATGTAATGCATATTGTCTTAACGTACCTTTAAAAGTATCTATCCAAAAGTGTATATGACATTCCTAAAGGACCCATGGTTTTCAACCATCAAAATCAAGGGAGCCTAAAGTCTCTAAGTGGAAAGTTGTATATACTTAATTTCTTCACACCTAGAACTTTCCTTATAAAAACACGAAGCTTCACCAAATTTCACAACAACAAAATAAAAGTTTAGTCCCACTCAATAAAATAAAACTTACATATAAAGTTCAAAAAGGCTCTCAAACACTACGTGGCCGGA
The DNA here is from genome assembly GCA_000404065.3 of Pinus taeda. Lineage (NCBI taxonomy): Eukaryota > Viridiplantae > Streptophyta > Pinopsida > Pinales > Pinaceae > Pinus > Pinus taeda. Next base: position 95,828 of record APFE031730512.1, on the reverse strand, counting down.
AAATGAACCTTGAATCATATTAAAAACCACTAGATGAATCATAAAATATATAATTATTAAACCTCAATCCCGTGTCTTAATTATTTTTTTACACAAAATTAACTTATCTTATTATAAAATCATAAAATAATAATAAATATATTAATTATAAAAGTCCAATCCTAAATGTGAAGATAGTGAACATAAACCCTAAATCTTATTAAAAATTATTAACCAATAATAAAATATATCACTATGAAATCTCAACTCTAATCCTTAAACAAATTTTAGACAAAATAACCTATTATATTAATAGTCGTCCATACATAATAAATACATGATCACGAAGCCTCAACCCGAGTTTTAATAAATTCTCAATTCTAAGTTTAATAAATTTCAAAATAACCTTTTTTTTTCCTTAAATTTTTTATAAATAAGAATATATATGTGTCCATAACTTTAAAGAAATAATACAATTTTACATAATTCTATTTAAAAAGGTAATTCTCTTATTCAAAATGTAGAAAATTTCAATAATTTATTTATTTATTTTTATTCAATTTCTAAAAACAAAACTAAAAAAAAAATGATCCGAACTAAAATCTTGATAGAAAACACAATATGTCTTACTAAATTTTATTCATAGTTAATGAATAGAAAAATCGTAAAGCAACTGAACATACTATTCATACAAACACAAATAATTGTTTTTGGCAAATAGACGTTAGAAGGCTTTTTAGATTTTAAACAAGGTTCAAAATAAGAAACCAAATACAATCAACCAAGTGGACTCATTAAAAATTTAATTGAAAAAAAATAGAGAAACAATGTACAAACAAAAAAACAATGACATTGGAAAACACATAGCAATTCCTTAACACTTGCACTTGCCAAAGTTCACAGGGACATTCATAGAATGAGCCACACCACCAAAACCTCATGCAAAACTGACACCTCCACATCCCGACCTCTTTTCACAAAGCAAGAATGCCAAACAAAAGCGAAGCAAGCAAACAAATATCTACACTCCTAAGCACAAATAGGAAGGTAATTTTCATAGACAACATAATTAGGCACTAAAAGCTCATGACCTTCCTCAAGCTCTGTAAGGGTCATTCAATAAAATAAATATAAGGCTCCAAGTTGAATATTTTCCTATAGAAAAATGTTTAGGACAACTATAGAGGATAACTCACCAAATAAACACCTTGGTGCAAGTATGTTGAAAAAGAGCTAATAACCACTCAAAAGTAGGAAACACAAACAAATACTAGAAATACATAATCCTCATGTATGATCCAGGGGATCAGAAAAATGCTCAAAAATGAAAGTGCTCAAAATTTCTTGGAACCAATGCTAGATCGTAGTGCTCATCATCATGACTCCAACGCCACTTGAATTTCCTCAAACTGACACCATATGCTCAAGTTATGATGTTATGAAGTTTTGGCCAAACAACTAAAAATTGTGCAGCAGGGTTGACTGGGCGAACCCTGGGCTGACACCAAGCATTGACTGGGCATGCATAGTGGCTTGTACAACCCAATCTGGGCATGACATGTGGCAGGGCCGTACTACAACAGATGGCATTTTATCATTAGTTCGATGGATATGAGGTGGGCCAATCAAGAGGTGCCATATGGCCCAATGAAAGGGTGCCACATGGTGCCCTGTGGTTGGTGTTATGCAACCAACTCACAAAATAGAATAAAAGATAGATCAAGGACTTCAAAATCAGCCTCTTCGAGGGGCAACCTCCTTTACATTACACAAATGAACAATTCTTGGATGACACAAATGACAAAACCTCCTTTTAATATATAGGAGTCTAAGGGGTCACAACATAATCAAAGCCGACATAACAATAATAATATAAGGGCACAGGAAGAACAATAGTGGTCTTCTATGGGGCACACTAATAACAATATGGGACAATAGGGGCACAACAATAATAATAAGGGATACAACGACAATAGTAATGGGGGAATCACTAGTATTATAGGGACCTAACATGCCCCTCCCCTTCAAAAAAATGTTGTCCTCAACGCTTGAGTAGTTATGGATTCTTATGTATAAAATTCTCATCCTCCCATGTGGAATCTTCAGTGGGTAGTTCTTCCACTTGATGAGATACTATGAAATTGATCAATTTCGTAGCTGTCGAGTTCTTGTTTCTGTGACTGCTTCAGGTTCCAATATGTTTTTTCCTTCCTCATCAAGTTCTAGCAATATTGTTTGAATTGGAAGCTTGTCACTTATAACCTTCTTTAAGAATGAAACATGGAAAATTGGGTGCAGTCGGGAAGTTGCAGGAACCTCCAATTTGTATGCCATAGTACCAATATTTTGCAACACCTTGTATAGACCATAATACTTTGGTGATAATTTATTATCCTTCTTAGGTTGCTTGAGGGAGATATGTTTATATGGTTGTAGCTGTAGAAATACCCAGCCGCCTGCATCAAAACTTCTTTCACTGTGATGTTGATCTTCCTGTTGTTTCATTCTATTCTGCACCAAAGTGAGGTTATCCTTTAAGAGTTGGATAACTAATTGTTGATGCTCGATGTGATCTTCCATTGCTTGAACCTTAGAATTTCCTCTAAAATATGATGTGGTGGACAATGGATGATATCCATAAAGTGCCATAAATGTGGTCATTTTGTTGTAGTATGGAAGGAAGTGTTATATCACCATTTAGCTAGAGGCAACCATTTTACCAATTGTGTCTGTTTATCAGATACAAAGAAATGGAGATATCCTTCCAAACATTTGTTTACTATCTCAATTTTCCCATCAAATTGAGGATGATAAGATGAGCTATGAGCTAACCGAGTACCCAAAGAAGAAAATAATTTTGTCCAAAAATTTCCAGTGAAAATGGGATCTCTATAGCTTACAATAATCTTTGGGTTTCCATGTAGCTTTTGAATTGTTTCCATAAATGCAGTAGCAATTGTACTGGCTTTAAGTGGATGAGATAATGCACAAAAGTGTGCATACTTTGTAAATCTGTCAACTACCACCATGGCGACACTCTTTCCTTCGGACTTGAGTAAATCTGTGATAAAATCCGTTGAAACCTCCTCCCAATGTTGACTTGGAATGGATAAAGGTTGTAATAGAACTGGGGTCTTAATTGTTTCAACTTTATTTTGTTGGAAAACCAAACATTCCACTGAAAACTTTCAAATATCAGATTTAAGGCCATCCCAAAAAAATTCCTTCTTAACCCTTTGGTAAGTCTTTAAAAATCCTAAGCGCTCTCCTAAGGGAGAGGTGTGCAATTCCATAAGAATATTTTGTTTGAGTTGGGAATTCTTACATAAGTATAAACAATATTTGTACCATAATGAATCATTTTTCCAGCTAAATGTATTAGATGTACTAGGATCTTGTTGTAACTTTTGAATGAGTGCACACACTTCTTCGTCATTCTTCCATTCATCCCTTGCTTCGTTTATCCAATCTGGTTGGATAATAGAAATGGAGCAAAGAAATGCTTCCACATCCTCATCCTTTCTTGATAATGCATTTGCAACAACATTTTTCTTCCCTTTTTTGTAGATGATTTCAAAGTCATAACCCAACATCTTTATGACCCATTTTTGCTTCTCTTCTAAAGATAATATTTTTTTATAAAAAGTATTTAATACTATCATGATCTATGTTTACCTTTAAGTTTCTTCCCATTAGGTAGGGTCGCCATTGCTTAAGTGCATGTAGTATTTCCAACATTTCATTCTCATAAATAGCTTTGTGCAAATACTTTCCTTTGATTGGACGACTTTCAAAAGAAATGGATCTTTCTTCTTGCATTAAAACAACACCAATTCCATTTCTTGAGGCATCACATTCTACAATAAAGGTTTTTGTGAAGTCTGGCGTAGCTAAGGCCGGTGCTTGGCACATTGCCTCTTTAAGATGTTCAAAGCCCTTCATTGCTTCTGGAGTCCATGAAAATGCATCTTTCTTCAATAATGTTGTTAGAGGTGCTACTATTCTCCCATAATTCTTAACAAACTTGTGATAATACCCCGTCAACACGAGAAATCCTCACAGATGCTTTATGGATGTGGGGATTTTCCATTCTTTAATGGATTTAATTTTGCTAGGTTCTACCTTAACACATTCATGAGATACAATATGACCCAGATATTCCACCTCTTGTACTCCAAATAAACATTTGGAGCTTTTTGCATATAATTGTTTCTCCTCCAATAGTTTGAGCACCCTGTCAGAATGTTGAACATGATCCTTCGAAGACTTGCTGTAGATTAGTATATCGTCAAAAAATACTAACACAAATTTTCTAAGGAAGGGTTTGAAAATGGAATTCATCAAACCTTGAAATGTAGAAAGTGCATTGGTAAGGCTAAAAGGCATGACCAAAAATTAATAATGACCCTCATGAGTTCTAAAAGTTGTTTTCAGAATGTCTTTAATCTTCATTCTAATTTGATGATATCCTCAATGAAGATCCAACTTGGTGAAGTAAATTGATCCATGCAATTCATCCAATAATTCATCAATGATATATAGGAATGGGCAATTTATTTTTAATAACGAGCTTGTTGATCTCCCTATAATCTGGACACATGCACCATGATCCATCCTTCTTGTGCACCAATACTATTGGAGTAGAGAAATAACTTTGACTAGGTTGAATTATACCAACCTCTAGCATTTCTGCAACTATACATTCAATTTCACTCTTTTGGGAATATGGATATCTATAAGGCCTGATGTTTGGAGGAACACTTCCTGGAATCAAATGAATAGCATTATCATGATCACGAATAGGTGGGAGGCCTATGGGAGTCTCAAATACCTTGGAATGATTGTCCAAGACTTTTTGGAGATCTGGAGAAATGGATGATTTCGATGTGGGAACCTCTAGTGAACATAATTGTGCAATTATGCCTCTTTGTTATTTCTTTAGAAGCTTTGTCATGTAGTTAGAGCTGATTATCTTTCCTGGTTTCCCTACGATACCCCTTAATTCAACTTCCTTTCCTTCTAAAAAAAATTCAAGGAAAGTTCTTGAAAATTAAAAGTTATCATACCCAAATATTGTAGCCATTGGACTCCCAGTACAACATAAGCACCACCCACTGGAATGGAAAGCATTGGGCTATTCAATACATATTCTCCCATGGCTAACTTGATATTATGGCACTTTCCAGGTAAATTTATGGTTCCTCCATTTGCAACCATTACTTGACACTTTTGTGCTGGATATAATAAGCAATTCAATTCCTTGGCTACCTTACAATGAATAAAATTATGGGTACTACTTGAATCAATCAATAGTATTACCTTTTTTTCTTGATATGTCCTTCTATCTTGAGAGTTTGAGGACTTGCAATTTCGACCAATGCATTACAGGATATGGTTGGATTCATTTCTTCTTTCTCTATGGTTTGTTCCTGGTGTATATCCTCTTCTTTTGATGTTTCTTGTTCCTTTTTTTCCTCCTCCTCAAAATCTATGTAAAATAATTACTTATCAGCACACTTATGACCTTTAGTGTATTTTCTATCACAATTGTAACAAAGCCCTTTTTATCTTTTTTCTTCCAATTGTTGTGGTGTCAACCTTGTAGGCTCTGGAAGGCTAGGGGCAACAACACTTCCATATTTATAGTTGTGAGTGGTAGACTTCCTTGTTGCCATAATTTTTCTTTCAATTTTTATTTCTAACCTGAATGCCTTCTCCAATGAATCAGGTTCCCAAAGGCAAACCTCATGTTGGATGTTATCCTTTAAAGTCCCTATGAACACATCAATCCTATGCTCCTCTGGAATATCTTTTACCCTTATATTCAATTTTTGGAAGTTCTCAATGTGCTCCATCGTTGAACCCTTTTGTTTGAGATTTATCAATTGGCTAAAAAACTGTTTCCTTTTGTATCCTCATAATGTGCTATCATTTCTTTCGTAAAAATTGCCAAGTGAGTATTTGTTTATGAGAGCAAAGCCATCGATACCATACAAACTGATTTGGTTCCAAATGTAAAGTTTCAATGCGTACCTTTTATATGTTTTTCACACTATGGAGATCGAAATATTGCTCCGTCTGTAGTATCCATGTTACAGGATGCTTGCCATCAAACTTCCTCATATCGATCTTTGGAACATGGTCTGTCTTCAATTCCACATTAGAGTCTATGAAAACATGATTAACATTTTTTTTTTCTCATCATGAGTTTCCTTTAATACCCTTTCGCCATTAGTAAGCATTTCTTATAGCAACTTTGTCAAATCTATCTTCAAATCTTCCATGTTGCCTTTAATATTTGCTTCTATACCATCCATCTCAGCTTCAACGCCATCCATCATAGCTTCCATGCCATTCATCTTACCTTCCATGTCTTTCTTTAATCCATCCATCTTAGCTTTTGTTACTTTTTGTGAGAGAAAATTGTTGCACTTGGTCTCGAAATTTTGATATATCATGTTGCATTTCTTCCTCTTCTTCATGAGTCAAGGTAGAGATTTCAGGTTTCTTACTAGGTGTTTCCATTTTCTTTCTTTGGGCCAATTATGCCTCACTATGCCCTTTGAATCACTTCAAACTAATTTTTCAAACCAAACTTATGCACTTAAAAAAAAAAAAAAAAACTATAGACCTTTTTTTTCTTTGTAGGAGATCGCTATTGAATCTGTTGTATCTCTACAAATTTAGATCTCCAAGGTTTGCAATTACGATCTATGGTAGCCCTCTATATCCTCTTTCCAATGCCACCAGTCTGATCGAAATTGGATTCTCCAAGGAAGGGTTATGCCCAATCTTCCAAGATGACATAATTATATACATTTTTAGTAGAAAGAACTTGTACAAAGTTCCATGTGTCATTGTTTTGACCTTCGGACTTGAAAACGATACACAGAAGACTACATTCCATCCTCGTTTTTTAATTTCTTATGAAATTTCAATCCAATGCTCAGAGATAAAGTTATGATGATTTTCCCAAGGTCATATATTTGGGATGTAATTCGGGAGCTTGCAAAAACCTTAACTTTTTGGGATCATATCTCCGAAAATATCGTGAGAAAGGATCTGAAATTCAGACCCGAGATTCATCAAGATTTCAACTCAAATGGGTTATAATTTCAGCTTATGAAACGTCAAAGAAACAAAGTTACAAAAAAAATTCCACGATGGCCTATTTAGAGTAGAGAAACCCTAGAATCCAAACCTTTGATACCAAATGTTATGCAACCAACTCACAAAATAGAAGAAAAGATAGATCAACAACTTCAAAATCAGCCTCTTTAAGGGGGAAACCTCTTTTAAATTACACAAATAAATAGTTTTTGGATGATACAAATGAAAAAACCTTCTTTCTATATATAAGACCCTAAGGGGTCATAATATAATCAAAGTTGACATAACAATAATAATATAAGGGCACAACAATAACAATAGTGGGCTTCTGTTGGGCACACTAATAACAAAATGGGGACAATAGAGGCACAACAATAATAATAAGGGATACAATGACAATAGTAATGGGGGAATCACTAGTATTATAGGGATCTAACAGTTGGCCAAAAATTTGCAAAGCGACCTAAGGGCTTTAGTGGGGTTAGATCCGTCGACCTGTTAGACATCAACTTCGCGCCCTACCACTAGACCATGTACAAGTTCTTAATTACCGTAATTTCCAAGTTATATTTAAAGTCTGTTGATTGGCGCATTAGGGGAAGGGGGCGGAGCACTTGGCCCTAACCCCTAGTCATATGCTGTTCACGGGACCTTTGGAGGAGAGGAAGTGGACGGGGTGTGGGGACTAGGCTCTAGCCCTGGTCTTAAGGATTGCGGGTGACCATCGACAAGCACTAAGTGGAGCGGGCGGGTAGTTAAGCCCAACAACCGATTTCATCAGCACCACATGATCGTATTTGATGGCGGAAGGGGCAGACCCGGTGGCACCTGGCCCATGCTAGCCCCTGGTCCCGTGAAACCCATATAACCACCCACCAAGTTTGAAGGGAGCGAAGCAGCTAGGGCGGGTAGTTAGCCTAACCCCTGGCCACATGGCGACCATACAACCATATCTGTTGCTTAAGGGACATAGGCGCAATTAAAGAAGCAACAAATTTCCCCAATTGTGGCGGGAATCCCACCGGTGCCAAGAGAAATTGTCGTTTGGTGGTTGGAAGAAGGGCAGAAAACATAGAAGGATTAACTATAATTGCATTTTTGTAGAACAAATAGAAGAAATTCATCAACGAGGCATATCTTGCTCAATTTGTATCCCTTTTTAGCTCAAGAAGAGCATAGATAGGGGTTTTTAAGCACTGTAAACTAATGTCATTACATATTTCAACACATAATTGAAGAGGCCCAAAATTGGAAGCTGGACTCGAAGATGTAAGCCAATAGGGGTGCACTTCGTTGTCAATTGTTGTTTTTTGTTGCTATGTATGGTTCATATTCCTCTCTTTTATTTCTGCAAACTGAGTTTTAATAAAACTAAAGTTTATGTAATTTTGCAACTTGATCCATTGCCCATAAGACATAAACTTACTTGAAATTTTTTAATTTCATATCAGTTTGGTATCATAGTATGGTTGTTTTGAAGGTTTGATTGTGTTTGCAAGTGTTTTCTGATGCTTAGAATGTTAAAGTTGAAAAGAGGAGGACTGCTTGAAGAACCAAATCTTCAAATTGGTTCAAGAAGGTCAAAACCCCCTCAAACTTCACCAGTCATGGAACATGAATAAGGACATGAGATGATGTCTAAGAATGAGAGAACTTTCAGACAGGCTTTCTTTGATATGTCTAAAATTTCCAAATTTTTATTTTAGGAGAGGACCACAAGATTTCATGGATAGAGCTCAAATCAACCGAAAGGTAATGGAGGTGATGGGAGCAAGCCTCCACCTCCACCTCCTCCTTCACCTCCATGTTCACCTCCACGCTCTTCTACTTCATCCCTTTCACATACTCCTCCAAGGCCTCCAAAAGGACATGCTAAGTCTTCTTTGTTAAAGCTTGATGTCAAGTTTGAATTGCCTACGTACAATGGAGAAGTAAATGCTGAAAAGTTGGATAATTGGGTTCGTTAGATTGAAGTTGATTGTAGGATTCAAAGGATTAAGGATGATGTGACCAAGATCCATATTACTTCTCTTCATTTGGAAAGTGCAACTCTCATCTGGTGGGAGGCCATAACTCAAGAAGACTTGAAGAAAAGTGGTAAAATGATCTCTTCTTGGAATGATTTTGTAGTTGCATTAAGAAGGCAAATTTATCAACTAGCTTACATGCAAAAGGAAATTATGGATTGGAAAATTTTTAGACAAGCTAAAGGTTAGAGTGTTCAAAGTTATACACAAGAATTTAGAAGAAGAGCTTTAATATTGGGTGTATATTTGTTTTCACAAGACACTTTCCTTAAATGCATAGGTGGATTACATAGTTATTTGAGACATACAATTCTCATGTTTAATCCTACCAATATAGATGATGTATGTGTTTAGGAAACTCATTTAGAAGTAAGAGGGAAAATTTTTCCTCAAGATACTAGAAATAATCCATTCCAATCCCGAGACAAAGGAAAGGGGAATTCTAAAGGCAAGGGAAAAAAGAATGCTACAATCAAGAAAGAGAGAGAAAAACTCATATGCAAACATTGTTCAAAAGAAGGCCATGATGAAAACCATTGTTGGAAATTACATCCATAATTGAGACCAAAGAAGTTTAATAACAGGGGGAAACAAAATACTACAACAATAACCCAACAAGATCTAGGATCTGATTTAGGTGATGATACCTAAATCACAACCATGGGAATGAAAGGTAAAGATTCTATTGCAAGTAATAGTTCTTCTAGTAAGCCTATTGAACCTCAAAATGATAAAGAAATAATTGAGATTTTCCATATTAGGGTCATTACAAAACATACCAATGTTGATACTTTGTTTGATAGTGGATCCCAAGTTAATATTATTTCTGAAGCTATTGTCAAGAAACTAAACTTGGAATCTATACCTCATCCTAAACCTTATCCTTTGGGTTGGGTATGTGACAATGCCAAATTGTAAGTGGCAAGAAAACGTAAACTTAAATTCGCCATCACTGAAAACTTTATTGATGAGGTAGAGCTTGATGTTGTACCACTTAACATATGCGAGATTGTTTCAGGGAGTCCATATGTAAATGACAAAAAATCCATAGTCTATTTCCATGAGAACACATATCATTTGTTTAAATATGGAATTGAGTATATTGTTATAGCACATCGCAAGAAAATGAATTTGTCTCTTGTAATTGCTGGTCAAATGAAAAGGCTTGTAAATGCTAATAAGAATTTTTTATTGTTGATGATAAAGCCCAAAGATAATGTTGAAATTGAAGCCTTACAAGGACGCGATGTAAAACTCAATCGTGATTTGGTTGAATTTTTTAACACATATGATAAGATGTTTCAGGAACTTGACGGGGTTGTGCCTAAAAACGGAATCCAACATGAGATTCAATTGCAATAGGATACACCTCTTCCAAATATTGGCATGTATAGAATGCCAATTTTGGAGAATGCAGAGATCAAGAAGCACATTCAAGGAATACTTGACAAAGGGGTCATTAGACCAAGTACATCTCCTTGTGGGTCTCTTATTGTCTTGGTTCCAAAGAAGGATGATACATGCCACATGCATGTGGACTTTAAAGCTTTGAACAAAATCACGGTAAAGAGCCACTATCCTCTTCCTTGTATTGATGATTTACTAGATCAATTGAAGGATGTTGTTTATTTCACTAATTTGGACTTGAGAAGTGGTTATCATCATATCAAAATTGACGAAGATGATATTTGGAAGACTTCTTCAAAACAAAACAAGGTTTGTTTGAATGGTTAGTTATGCCATGTGGGCTTTGGAATGGACCTGCAACATTCATGAGAGTTATGAATGATGTGTTGAGACCATTCCTTGATGATTTTGTCATAGTATACTTAGATGATAATTTTATTTTTAGTAAGACTCGTGAAGAGCATGTCAAGCATGTTAAGCAAGTTTTAGATGTCTTAAAGAAAGAGAGATTGTATTTGAAGATGTCTAAATGTGAATTTGGGAAAACCTATTTAGTTTATTTGGGTCATATTGTTGGAGGGGGTGAGTTGAAGATTTATCCCTCAAAGGTTGAAGTCATTGTAAATTGGCCTAAACCCAATAATGTAATAGAGGTTAGGAGCTTTCTTAGAGCAACTCAATATTGGAGAAAGCTGATTGCTAATTTCTTAGCAATTTTAGCTCCACTACATGCCTGACAAGTGTGAAACAGGTCTTTTAGTTGGGAGGAAAGAAGAAGAAACCCTTCAATACATTGAAAGAGAAAATTAGTACAACGCCATCTTGCACTTCCAAATCTTAAGCATTCATTTGAGATTAAAATCAATGCAAGTGATTATTCCATGGGAGCAGTTTTGATGCAACATGTTAAACATATTTGTTATCATTCTGAAACCTTTCCAATGCAGTAATTAACTATCCAAATTATGATAAAGAGTTTTATGCTTTGGTACAAAGCATGAAGAAATGGAAGCATTACTTGATGGTTAAGGAAACGATCATTCATATTGATCATTAACCACTGCAATATTTACAATTGCAAACCAAGTTATGACAAGCTAGACGTTTAAGATGGATGGGATTTCTACAAAAAATGCATTTGGTAATAAGGTATAAGAAAGGTAGATACAACAAATTTGTTGATATGTTATCAAGACCTATTGTTAATGCATCTGTCATTCTTAAGAATAATTCTATCATGCATGAGAACTATGTTGAATAGTATGCTAAAGATGAAGATTTCAAAGATGTTAATGCAACTTTGTGTCAAGGAAATCATGTTGAATAATCTGATGATCATGTTCATGATAAGCTGTTGTATCATCTTGGCAAGTAATGTGTTCCATAGGGTGAAAGAGTCAACATCATAAGGGAAGCTCATACTTCTCTTATTGCTTGCCACTTTGGTGTAGGCAAAATAGTGGCACAATTACAGAGGTATTGTTATTGGCCTCGTATGAATAAAAGTGTGTCAAGATATGTAAGAATATGTTCTGTGTGTGCTACTAGTAACCCGAAAAATATAAAGTTGGGTTTGTATCCTTGGGAAATTGTTTCTATGGATTTTGTAGGAGGATTACTTATGTCTAGGAAAGGTCGTGATTTTATTTATGTTATTGTGGATCATTTCAACAAAATGTGTGTTTTGATGAATTTTAAGAAGTAAGCTATAACTGAACAGGCCGCATAGATGTTCTTCCAAAATGTATGAGTGCATTTTGGGTTACCCACTTCTATTATTTCTGGTCAAGATTCTCAATTTGTGAGGAAATTTTGGTCAAGTTTATGGGAACTCATGGACACCAAGTTAAGAAAGAGAACAACATTTCATCCACAAATTGATGGCTAGATTGAAGTGGTGAATAGAACATTAATATATCTCCTTCATGGTTACTGCAGCAAGCATCCTAAGCTTTGGGATGAACACTTACATTACATCCAGCATGCCTACAAAAAAGCCAAGCATTCTTCGATCCAGACATATCCATTTGAAGCATGTTTGGGATACTTACTAAAATCTCCCTTGGGTTTTATCTTTGGGAAAGATGTTGTGGTGGATGGACATAGTGACATAGATAAGGCCATGCGCTTCATTGAATAGATTGAGTTGGTGCATCAAAATATACAAGAACATTTGGAAAAGAGTCAAGCCAAGTACAAGGCAATACATGATGAGCATCATGTTGACCACAAATTTCAGGTGGCAGATCAAGTTTGGCTTTATATTAGCAAGGAAAGGCTCCAAGGAGAAGGCAAAAAGCTCAAACCGATTAGATATAGACCTTTTAAAATCTTGGAAAATATTGGTAATAATGCCTTCTGGTTAAATTTACCTCCATACATGAAAGTTTATGTTGTTGTAAATCTGGATAACTTAAGATTATATGAGCCTCATTTGATTGAATATCAAGGAGAGAATGTTCATATTCCAACAATAGAAGATTTCTCTCTTGAATACTTAGAAGAATTACAACAAGATCTTATTCTTGATAATATGATAAGGACTTCACCAAGAGGCAATGTTTAGTACCTTTGAGTGGGGCTTAAGGTAACTAATCCAATTAAGGCCAAATGGATTGAGATTGGAAGGGTGAGGGAGTTGTACCCTCACCTACTTGTTGACTGAAAATAGCCTTTTGGTGGTCCAAAAGCTTCCAATGGGGAGGAATGATCCAAGGGATTAGAAAAATGCTCAAAATTTAAAGTGCTCAAAATTGCTTGGAACTAGCACTAGATCATAGTGCTCGTCATTCTGAATCCAACACCATTTGGGTCCCCTCAAACCGACATCTTATGCTCAATTTATGATGTTCTGGATTTTTGGTCAAACAATTAAAAATTGTGTAGCAGGGTTGACTGCGCATGCACAATGGTTTATATGACCAATCTGGGCATAACACATGCCAGGTTTGTACTACAACATATGGCAGTTTATCATTGGTTCAATGGATATGAGGTGGACTAATCAATAAGCACCACGTGGCCCAATGAGAGGGCACCACATGGCACCCCATGGTTGGCCAAAAATTTGTAAAGCGGCCTAAGGGACTCAACAGGGTTTGACCCCTCGGCCTGTTAAGCATCAACTTCATGCCCTATCACTAGACCATGTACAAGTTCTTAATAACCATAGTCACCAAGTTATATTTAAAGTTTGTTGATTGGCACATTCGGGGAAGGGTGCAGGGCGGTTAGCCCCAGCCCCCGGTCATATGCTATCCACGGGATCTACGGAGGAGAGGTAGTGGAGGGGGTGGGGACTAGGCCCCAAACCTAGTCTTATGGATTTTAAGTGACCACCGACAAGCACTAAGCGGAGGGGGTGGGCAGTTAAGCCCAACCCCCCAGTTTCATTGGCACCACATGACTGTATCCAATGGCAGAAGGGGTGGATCAGGTAACAGTTGGCCCATGCCAGCCCTCGGTCCTGTGAACCACCATATAACCACTTTCTAAGTTTGAAGGGAGCGGAGCGGTTTGGGTAGGAGGTTATCCTGGCCCCCAACCAGATGGTAGCCATACGACCATATCCAGCGCTTAAGGGATATAGGCTCAACTAAAGAAGCAAAAAATTTCCCCAATTGCAACAAAAATCCCATTGGCGCCAAGCAAAATTATCGCTCGGTTGTTGGAAAAAGGGCAGAAAACATAGAACGATTAGCCATAATTGCAGTTTTGTAGAACATTTAGCAGAAATTGTTCAAGGAGGCATATCTTGCTCAATTTATATCCTTTTTTAGCTCAAGAGGAGCCTAAATAGGGGTTTTGAGTATTCTGAATCCATTGGCAGCACTATTTTTTGCATTTTGAGTACCATAAACTAATGTAATTACATATTTGAGCCCATAATTGAAGAGGCACAACATTGGAAGCTAGACTCAGAGATGTAGCCTAGGAGGGGTGAACTATGTTATCAATTGTTGTTTTGTGTTGTTGTGTATGGTCCGTATTTCTCTGTTTTATTTATGCAAGTTGGGTTTTAAAAACACTAAAGTTTATGTGCTTTTGCAACTTGATCCATTTTCCATGAGACATAAACTTACTTGTAAATTTTTAAAAGACCTTCAAGTTTTTATGTTTAGACCAATCGTGCTCTAGGAGTGAAATATCACAGTAGAAAATCCCAACTATAAAACTAGAAATGGAAACAAAGATCCCTCTTTAGAGCAAAGTTCCATACAAAATGTTAGTGGAAAAACCAAAAATTACAACCCCAAAACAATTGAATGAATCATAAAGCAACATTAATATACTAGAATCAGTAACCACCCATCAACATGTAACACAATCATATATCAAAAAGCACCCATCAAGCTCTAAAAAAAATGCTTAAATTGGTAAATAGAATCCTAAACACAGAATTGGACACAAGGATGGAGAAAATGCCAAGAATCAAAGCTAAACTCTAGGCCCAAAGTTATTTAATGGAACCACTATTTAAGAACCAGTCGTTAATGCATCTCATATAGCAGTGAATGCTCAATGTACAAGAGGCCAAGGTCTTCCTGTCACCACCCCCACAAAAAAACCAAAGGGAAACATCAACACAATGGAGCTAATAATATGAGAGAAAAACAATTTCTAGAAAATTGCCATGAATTACAATAAATTCAAAAACCAAACAAAAAATTAACTCATAGAGAAATGAAGGCACATATATAGGGGTCTCAAACACTAGGTGGGCCGAAAATGAACCCTGAGTCATATTAAAAACCACTAAATAAATTGTAAAATATATAATTATTAAACCTCAATCTTGTGTCTTAAATTTTTTTTAGACAAAATAACTTATCTTATTAAAAATCATAAATTAATAATAAATATATTATAAAGTTAATCCTAATGTGAAGAGAGTGAACAAAACCCTAATCTTATAAATATATTAATCAATAATAAAATATAACATAGAAATCTCAACTCTAATCCTTAAACAAATTTTAGACAAAATAACCTATTATATTAAAAGTCGTCCATACATAAAAATACATGATCACGAAGCCTCAACCCGAGTTTTAATAAATTCTCAATTCTAAGTTTTAATAAATTCCAAAATAACCTTTTTTCTCCTTAAATTATTTATAAATAAGAATATGTATTTGTCCATAACTTTAAAGAAATAATAAAATGTTACATAATTCTATTTAAAAAGAGTAATTCTCGGAAATTTCAATAATTTTTTTTCCCTTATTCAATTTCTAAAAACAAAACTAAAAAAAAATCATCTGAACTAAAATCTTGATAGAAAACACAATATGTCTTATTAAATTTTAGTCATAGTTAATGAATAGAAAAATCCTAAAGCAATTGAACATACTATTCATATAAGCACAAATAATTATTTCTGGCAAATAGATGTTAGAAGGCTTTTTAGATTTTAAACAAGGTTCAAAATAAGAAACCAAATACAATCAACCAAGTGGACTCATTAAAAATTTAATTGAAAACAATAGAGAAACAATGTACAAACAAAAAAACAATGACATCGAAAAACACATATAGCAGTTCCTTAACACTTGCACTTGCCAAAGTTCACAGGGACATTCATAGAATGAGCCACACCACCAAAACCTCATGTAAAACTGACACCTCCACATCCCGACCTCTTCTCACAAAGCAAGAATGTAAACAAAAGCGAAGCAAGCAAACAAATATCTACACTCCCAAGCACAAATAGGAAGGTAATTTCATAGACAACATATATAGGCACTAAAATCTCATGACCTTCCTCAAGCTCTGTAAGGGTCATTCAATAAAATAAATATAAGGTTCCAAGTCGAATATTTTCCTATAGAAAAATGTTTAGGACAACTATAGAGGATAACTCACCAAATAAACACCTTGGTGCAAGTATGTTGAAAAAGAGCTAATAACCACTCAAAAGTAGGAAACACAAACAAATACTAGAAATCCATAATCCTCATGTATGATCCAGGGGATTGGAAAAATGCTCAAAAATGAAAGTGCTCAAAATTTCTCAGAACCAATGCTAGATTGTAGTGCTCATCGTTATGACTCCAATGCCACTTGAATTTCCTTAAACTGACATCGTATGCTCAAGTTATGATGTTTTGAAGTTTTGGCCAAACAACTAAAAATTGTACAGCAGGGTTGACTAGGCGAACCGTACGTTGACACCAAGCACTGACTGGGCATGCATAGTGGCTTGTACGACCCAATTCGGGCATGACACATGGTAGGGTCGTACTACGACAGATAGCATTTTATCATTAGTTCGATGGATGTGAGGTGGACCAATCAAGAGGTACCATATGGCCCAATGAAAGGGCGCCACATGGTGTCCTGTGGTTGGTGTTATGCAACCAACTCACAAAATAGAAGAAAGGATAGATCAAGGACTTCAAAATCAACCTCTTCGAGGGGGCAACCTCCTTTACATTACACAAATGAACAATTCTTGGATGACACAAATGACAAAACCTCCTTTCTATATATAGGAGTCTAAGGGGTCACAACATAATCAAAGCCGACATAACAATAATAATATAAGGGCACAGGAAGAACAATAGTGGGCTTCTATGGGGCACACTAATAACAATATGGGGACAATAGGGGCACAACAATAATAATAAGGGATACAATTCCAATAGTAATGGGGAATCACTAGTATTATAGGGACCTAACATGCCCCTCCTCTTCAAAAAAGTTTTGTCCTCAACGCTTGAGTAGTTATGGGTGCTTTTGTATAAAATTCTCATCCTCCCATGTGGAATCTTCAGTGGGTAAGTTCTTCCACTTGATGAGATACTATGAAATTGATTGATTTCGTAGCTGTCGAGTTCTTGTTTCTGTGACTTCTTCAGGTTCCAATATGTTTTTTCTTTCCTCATTAAGTTCTGGCGATATTGTTTGAATTGGCAGCTTGTCACCTATAACCTTCTTTAAGCATGAAACATGGAAAATTGGGTGCAGTCGGGAAGCTGCAGGAAGCTCCAATTTGTATGCCATAGTACCAATCTTTTGTAACACCTTGTACGGACCATAATACTTTGGTGATAATTTATTATCCTTCTTAGCTTGCTTGAGGGACATATGTTTATATGGTTGTAGCTGTAGAAATACCCAGCCACCTGCATCAAGACTTCTTTCATTGCGATGTTGATCTTCCTGTTGTTTCATTCTATTCTGCACCAAAGTGTGGTTATCCTTTGAGAGTTGGATAACTTATTTTTGATGCTTGATGTCTTAACGTACCTCTAAAAGAATCTATCAAAAAGTGTATATGACATTCCTAAAGGACCCATGGTTTTCAACCATCAAAATCAAGGGAGCCTAAAGTCTCTAAGTGGAAAGTTTTATATACTTAATTTCTTCACACCTAGAACTTTCCTTATAAAAACATGAATCTTCACCAAATTTCACAACAACAAAATAAAAGTTTAATCCCACGCAATAAAATAAAACTTACATAAATTTCACCAAATTTCACAACAACAAAATAAAAGTTCAATACCACTCAATAAAATAAAACTTACATAAAGTTCAAAAAGGGTCTCAAACACTAGGTGGGCCGAAAATGAACATTGAATCATATTAAAAACCACTAAATGAATCGTAAAATATATAATTATT
This sequence comes from Pinus taeda, assembly GCA_000404065.3. NCBI lineage: Eukaryota > Viridiplantae > Streptophyta > Pinopsida > Pinales > Pinaceae > Pinus > Pinus taeda. Next base: position 77,676 of record APFE031730512.1, on the reverse strand, counting down.
AAACCTCAATCTCATGTCTTAATAATTTTTTAGACAAAATAACTTATCTTATTAAAAATCATAAATTAATAATAAATATATTATTATAAAATTTCAATCCTAAATGTGAAGAGAGTGAACATAAACCATAAATCTCATTAAATATTATTAATCAATAATAAAGGGAGCCTAATGCATCAACCTTAGCTTCGACACCATTCATCTTAGCTTCCATGCCATTCATCTGACCTTTCATGCCATCCATCTTAGCTTCCACACCATTCATCTTAGCTTCCATGCCATTCATCTTACCTTCCATGCCTTTCTTTAATCCATCCATCTTAGCTTCTGTTACTTTTTGTGAGAGAAAATTGTTGCACTTTGTCTCGTAATTTTGATATATCATGTTGCATTTCTTCCTCTTCTTCATGAGTCATGGTAGAGATTTCAAGTTTCTTACTAGGTGTTTCCATTTTCTTTCTTTTGGGCACAAATTAATGATAATTTGCCTCATTATGCCCTTTGAATCACTTCAAACTAATTTTTCAAACCAAACTTATGCAATTAAAAAAAAAAAAAAAACTATAAACCTTTTTTTTTTCTTTGTAGGAGATCGATATTGAATCTATTGTATCTCTACAATTTCAAAGCTCCAAGGTCTGCAATTGCAGTTTGTGGTAGCCCTCTATGTCCTCTTTCCAATGCCACCGGTCTGATCGAAATTGGATTCTCCAAGAAAGGGTTATGCCCATTCTTCCAAGATGACCTGATTATATACCTTTTTAGTAGAGAGAACTTGTATGAAGTGCCATGTGTCACCGTTTTGACCTTCGGACTTGAAAATGAAATACAGAAAACTACAGTCAGTCCTCTTTTTGTAATTTCTTACGAAATTTCATTCCAATGCTCAGAGATAAAGTTATGAAGATTTTCCCAAGGTTGTCTGTTTGGGATGTAATTCGGGAGCCTGTAAAAACCCTAACTTTGTTGGATCATATCTCAAAAAATATCGCGAGAAAGGATCTGAAATTTGGACCCGAGGTTCATCAAGATTTTGACTCGAATGGGTTGTAATTTTATCTTTTGAAATGTCAAAGAAACAAAGTTATAGCGAAAATTCCACGATGACTTGTCTGGAGTAGAGAAACCCTAGAATCCAAACCTCTGATACCAAATGTTATGCAACCAACTCACAAAATAGAAGAAAAGATAGATCAACAACTTCAAAATCAGCCTCTCTGAGGGGGAAACCTCTTTTACATTACACAAATGAACAATTTTTGGATGATACAAATGAGAAAGCCTCCTTTCTATATATAGGACTCTAAGGGGTCACAATACAATCAAAATTGAAATAACAATAATAATATAAGGGCACAACAATAACAATAGTGGGCTTTTGTGGGGCACACTAATAAAAATATGGGGACAATAGGGGAATAACAACATAATAAGGGATACAATGAAAATAATAATGGGGGAATCACTAGTATTATAGGGACCTACCTGTTGGCCAAAAATTTGCAAAGCGACCCAAGGGCCTTAGTGGGGTTCGATCCCTCAACCTGTTAGGCATCAACTTCGCGGCCTACCGCTATACCACGTGCAAGTTCTTAATAGCCATAGTTTCCAAGATATATTTAAAGTTTGTTGATTGGTGCATTTGGGGAAGGGTGCAGAGCACTTAGCCCCAGCCCTTGGTCATATGTTGTTCACGGGACCTGTGGAGGAGCAGAAGTGAAGGGGGTGTGGGGACTAGGCTCTAGCCCTAGTCTTGTGGATTTCAGGTGATCGTCGACAAGCACTAAGCGGAGGGGGTGGGTAGTTAATTCCAACACCCAGTTTCATCAGCACCACATGATCGTATCTGATGGTGGAAGGGGTAGACCAGGTGGCACCTGGCCCATGCTGGCCCCTGGTCCCGTGAACCCCCATATAACCACTCACCAAGTTTGAAGGGAGCGAAGCAGCTAGGGCAGGTAGTTAGCCTGGCCCTTGGCCACATGGGGACCATACGACCATATCCATTGCTTAAGGGACATGAAGCAACAAATTGCCCCAATTGCAGTGGGAATCCTATTGGTGCCAAGAGAAATTGTTGTTTGTTGGTTGGAAGAAGGGAGGAAAAAGTAGAAGGATTAACCATAATTGTAGTTTTGTAGAACAAGTAGAAGGAATTTATCAAGGAGGCATATCTTGCTCAATTTGTATCCTTTTTTAGCTCAAGAAGAGCCTAGATAGGGGTTTTTGAGCACTGTAAACTAATGTAATTATAGATTTCAACACATAATTGAAGAGGCCCAAAATTAGAAGCTGGACTCGAAGATGTAGCCCAATAAGGGTGAACTCCATTCTCAATTGTTGTTTTTTGTTGCTATGTATGGTTCATATCCGTCTGTTTTATTTATACAAATTGAGTTTTAAGAAAACTAAAGTTTATGTGATTTTGCAACTTGATCCATTGCCCATAAGACATAAACTTACTTGAAATTTTTTAATAGACCTTCAAGTTATTAATTTCATATCAGTTTGGTATCATAGTATGGTTTTTTTGAAGGTTTGATTGTGTTTGCAAGTGTTTTCTAATGCTTAGAATGTTAAAGTTGAAAAGAGGAGGAGTGCTTGAAGAACCAAATCCTCAAATTGGTTCAAGAAGGTCAAAACCCCCTCAAAATTCACTAGTCATGGAACATGAATAAGGACATGAGATGATGTCTAAGAATGAGAGAACTTTTAGAAAGGCTTTCTTTGATATGTTTGAAATGGTCAAAGTTTTGTTTGAAGAGAGGACTACAAGGTTTCATGGATAGAGATCAAATCAACCAAAAGGTAATGGAGGTGACGGGAGCACGCCTCCACCTCCACCTCCTCCTTCACCTCCATGTTCACCTTCACCCTCTTCTACTTCATCCCCTTCACATACTCCTCCAAGGTCTCCAAAAGGACATGCTAAGTCCCCTTTGTTAAAGCTTGATGTCAAGTTCGAATTGCCTACGTACAATGAAGAAGTAAATGCTGAAAAGTTGAATAATTGGGTTCGTTAGATTGAAGTTTATTGCAGGATTCAAAGGATTAAAGATGATGTGACCAAGATCCATATTGCTTCTCTTCATTTGGAAAGTGCATCTCTCATCTGGTGGGAGGCCATAACTCAAGAAGACTTGAAGAAAAGTGGTAAAATTATCTCTTCTTGGAATGATTTTGTAGCTGCATTAAGAAGGCAATTTTATCCACTAGCTTACATGCAAAAGGAAATTATGGATTGGAAAATGTTTAGACAAGCTAAAGGTTAGAGTGTTCAAAGTTATACACAGGAATTTAGAAGAAGATCTTTAATATTGGGTGTATATTTGCTTTCAAAAGACACTCTCCTTAAATGCATAGGTGGATTACATAGTTATTTGAGACATACAATTCTCATGTTTAATCCTACCAATATAGATGATGTATGTGTTTAGGAAACTCATTTAGAAGTAAGAGGGAAAAATTTTCCTCAAGACACTAGAAAGAAGCCATTTAAATTTGGAGACAAAGGAAATGGGAATTCTAAAGGTAAGGCCAGCAAGAATGCTACAATCAAGAAAGAGGGAGAAAGACTCATATGCAAACATTGTTCAAAAGAAGGCCATGATGAAGCCCATTGTTGGAAATTACATCCATAATTGAGACCAAATAAGTTTAATAACAAGGGGAAACAAATTACTACTGCAACAACCCAACAAGATTAGTTCTTCTAGCAAGCCTATTGAGCCTCAAAATGTTCAAGAAATAATTGAGATTTTCCATATTAGGGTCATTACAAAACATACCAATGTCGATACTTTGTTTGATAGTGGATCCCAAGTTAATATTATTTCTGAAGCTATTGTCAAGAAACTAAACTTGGAAACTATAGCTCATCCTAAACCTTATCCTTTGGGTTGGGTATGTGAAAATGCCAAATTGTAAGTGACAAGAAAATGTAAACTTAAATTTGCCATCACTGCAAACTTTATTGATGAGGTAGAGCTTGATGTTGTACCACTTGACATAAGCAGGATTGTTTTAGGGAGTCCATATGTATATGACCAAAAATCCATAGCCTATTTCCATGAGAACACATATCATTTGTTTAAATATGGAATTGAGTATATTGTTATAGAAAATCGCAAGAAAATGAATTTGTCTCTTGTAAGTGTTGGTCAAATGAAAAGGCTTGTAAATGCTAGTAAGAATTTTGTATTGTTGATGATCAAGCCCAAAGATACTGCTAAATTTGAAGCCTTCCAAGGATGCATTGTAAAACTCAAGCATGATTTGGTTGAGTTTTTTAACACATATGATAAGATGTTTCAGGAACTTGAAGGGTTTCCGCCTAAAAAATGAATCCAACATGAGATTCAATTGCAACAGGATACACCTCTTCCAAATATTAGCATGTATAGAATGTCACTTTTGGAGAATACAGAGATCAATAAGCACATTCAAGGGCTACTTGAAAAAGGGGTCATTAGACCAAGTACATCTCCTTGTGGGTCTCTTATTGTCTTGATTCCAAAGAAGGATGGTACATATCGCATGCGTGTGGACTTTAGAGCTTTGAACAAAATCATGGTAAAGAGCCACTATCCTCTTCCTTGTATTGATGATTTATTAGGTCAATTGAAGGATGTTGTTTATTTCACTAAGTTGGACTTGAGAAGTGGTTATCATCATATCAGAATTGACGAAGATGATATTTGGAAGGCTTCTTTCAAAACAAAACAAGGTTTGTTTGAATGGTTAGTTATGCCATGTGGGCTTTGTAATGGACTTGCAACATTCATGAGAGTTATGAATGATGTGTTGAGACCATTCCTTGATGATTTTGTCATAGTATACTTAGATGATAATTTGATTTTTGGTAAGACTCGTGAAGAGCATGCCAAACATGTTAAGAAAGTTTTAGATGTCTTAAAGAAAGAGAGATTTTATTTGAAGATGTCTAAGTGTGAATTTTGGAAAACCTATTTAGTTTATTTGGGACAAATTGTTGGAGTGGGTGAGTTGAAGATTGATCCCTCAAAGGTTGAATTCATTGTAAATTGGCCTAAACCCAATAATGTAACAGAGGTTAGGAGCTTTCTGGGAGCAACTAAATATTGGAGAAAGCCTTTCTAACTTCTCAGTTATTTCAGCTCCACTACATGCCTTAACAAGTGTGAAACAGGTCTTTCAGTGGGGAGGAAAGCAGCAGAAATCCTTCTATACATTGAAAGAGAAAATTAGTACAACACCATCTTGCACTTCCAGATCTTAAGCATCTATTTGAGATTCAAACCAATGCAAGTGATTATGCCATGGGAGCAGTTTTGATGCAACATGGTAAGAATATTTGTTATCATTCTGAAACTTTTACCAATGCAGTAATTAACTATCCAAATTATGATAAAGAGTTTTATGCTTTGGTACAAAGCATGAAGAAATGGAAACATTATTTGATGGGTAAGGAAACGATCATTCATATTGATCATTAAGCTTTGAAATATTTACAATCACAAATCAAGCTATGACAAGCTAGACATTTAAGGTGGATGGGATTTCTACAAAAAATGCATTTGGTAATAAGGTATAAGAAAGGTATATACAACAAATTTGTTGATACGTTATCAAGATCTATTGTTAGTGCATCTGTCATTCTTAAGCATAATTATATCATTCATAAGAACTATGTTGAATAGTATGCTAAAGATGAAGATTTCAAAGATGTTAATGCAACTTTGTGTCAAGGAAATCATGTTAAATAATTGGATAATCATGTTCATGATAAGTTTTTGTATCATCTTGGCAAGTTATGTGTTCCATAGGGTGAAAGAGTCAACATCATAAGGGAAGCTCATACTTCTCTTATTGCTAGCCACTTTGGTGTAGGCAAAATAGTGGCACATTTACAGAGGTATTATTATTGGCCTCGTATGAATGAAAGTGTGTCAAGATATATAAGAATATGTTCTATGTGTGCTACTAGTAAGCCTAAAAATATAAAGTTGGGTTTGTATACTCCACTTCATGTTCCTTCCTGTCCTTGGGAAATTGTTTCTATGGATTTTGTAGGAGGATTACGTATGTCTAGGAAAGGTCATGATTATATTTATGTTATTGTGGATTGTTTCAAAAAAATGTGTATTTTGATGAATCTTAAGAAGCAGGTTAGCTGAACAGACCGCAAAGATGTTCTTAGAAAATGTATGAGTGCATTTTGGGTTACCCACTTCTATTATTTTTGATCGAGATTCTCAACTTGTCAGGAAATTTTGGTCAACTTTATGGGAACTCATGGACATCAAGTTAAATAAGAGCACAACATTTCATCCACAAATCGATGGCCAGATTGAAGTGGTGAATAGAAAATTAATACATCTCCTTCATGGTTACTGCTGCAAGCATCCTAAGCTTTGGGATGAACACTTACATTACATCCAGCATACCTACAACAAAGCCAAGCATTCTTTTATTCAGACATATCCTTTTGAAGCATGTTTGGGATACTTACTAAAATATCCCTTCATTTTTATCTTTGGGAAAGATGTTGTGGTGGATGGACATAGTGACATAGATAAGGTCAGGCGTTTCATTGAATAGATTTAGTTGGTGCATCAAAATCTACAAGAACTTTTGGAAAAGCGTCAAGCCAAGTACAAGGCAATACATGATAAGCATCATGTTGACCACAACCTTCACGTGGGAGATCAATTTTGGCTTTATATTAGCAAGGAAAGGCTCCAAGGAGAAGGTAAAAATATCAAACCAATTAGATATAGACCCTTTAAAATCTTGGAAAATATTGGTAATAATGCCTTCTGGTTAGATTTACCTCCATATGTGCAAGTTTATGTTGTTGTAAATGTGGATAACTTAAGATTATATGAGCCTCATTTGATTGAAGATCAAGGAAAGAATGTTTAGATTCCAACAATAGAATATTTCTCTCTTGAATACTTAGAAGAATTACAACAAGATATTATTCTTGATAATAGGATAAGGACCTCGCCAAGAGGCAATGTGGAGTACCTACGTGAGGGGCTTAAGGGAACTAATCCAAGTAAGGCCAAATGGATTGAGATTGGAAGGGTGAGGGAGTTGTACCCTCACCTACTTGTTGACTGAAAATAGCCTTTTGGTGGTCCAAAAGATTCCAATGGGGAGGAATGATCTAGGGGATAAGAAAAATGCTCAAAATTTAAAGTGCTCAAAATTACTTGGAACTAGCGCCAAATCGTAGTGCTCATCATTCTGAATCCAACACCACTTGAATCCCCTCAAACCGACATCTTATGCTCAATTTATCATGTTCTGAAGTTTTGGCCAAACAACTAAAAATTCTGCAGCAAGGTTGACTGGGAAGGCCATACGCTGACATTAGCAGTTGATTGGGCATGTACAATGGTTTATATGACCAATCTGGGCATAACGCATGGCAGGTTTGTACTACAACAGATGGAAATTTATCATTGGTTCAATGGATATGAGGTGGACTAATCAAGAAGTACCACGTGGCCCAATGAGAGGGCACCACGTGACGCCCCATGGTCAGCCAAAAGTTCGTAAAGCAGTCCAAGGGACTCAACGAGGTTTGACCCCTTGACTTGTTAAGCATCAACTTCATGCCCTATCACTAGACCATGTACAAGTTCTTAATAACCATAGTTGCCAAGTTATATTTAAAGTTTTTTGATTGGTGCATTCGGGGAAGGGTGTAGGGCGCTTATCCCCAGCCCCTGGTCATATGCTATCCATGGGACCTACGGAGGAGCGGTAGTGGAGGGGGGCAGGGACTAGGCCCCAGACCTAGTCTTATGGATTTCAGGCAATGTTTTAAAAAATGGCCGAATTGAATCTGAACAACCAAGTTGATCCGAGTCGTTGGGATTTTTTGTGACCTGGCAGAAAAAATGGAACGGGAGGCCGAGCCATGACTGACTCGGTCGATTTATTGCGTGATTCGGCTGAGTTAGTCATGACTTGGTCAACCCAGTCGGTTCTGCAATAACTCGGTCAAGTCAACGAATGCGGCCTGTAACCCCAAAAAAAATGCGATTTTTCATATTATTTTAAAATTTTGAATTGTTAGCTGAGTGTTGGGAACTCCAAGGTGTTTTCTAAATTAGTTAAATGTTATTTGGGGTCCATTCCCCTCTCCTAGTATTGATATGCTATTCAAATTTCATGGTAATGTTAAATTCTTAAAGTAAAAGTGACATTCTCCTTAATTTCATTTTCATCCTTTATTTTAAATTTTTAACATTACCATGAAATGACTGAGGATGTTTGAGAGTGGTTCCGGCCTCATTGGATTTCATATGGAGAAAGTAGAATTTTAGATTTCATTCAAAATCCAGCAGACTT
>APFE031730512.1:15021-60497 GCA_000404065.3 Pinus taeda | reverse complement strand
ATGGCTTATAGTGATTACTTTGAGTGGTTAATTATATAAAGTTTTTTGTAACAAATATTAAGTTTTGTTGAGCTATCTTTCGGTGAAAATCACATGGGAGACTGTTTTGCTGGAACCCTCTAGTGTGGTTCATCTTGTCCTCATAATGAACCACACTAAAGGGTTCTAAATGGATAGGCAAAAAAGTCTCCCATGTGATTTTCACCCAAAGATAGCCCAACAATTAGAATATGGATCACAGGAGCCCAAATTTAGAAATTGAGATTTATTCTTACTTATGTTTCTAAACATGTATAATAAATAAATGATATTTTTAGATTTAGGTAGGTTTCAAGGATGAGTTTAGGGTTTTTGTAATAGGAATTATAAGCCTCTATTTCGTTTTACTAACAAGTACTCTTGCTTCTATTAGTGTCTAATGCGGCTGATATGTGGAGTATGGCAGGATCTTTCTTGCTATCCATCCCACTCACAAATAGATATGGTGGAAAGCTCTTGAAAGCTAGTTGTCCTATGTCGACTGGCATACTATTATCCCAAGAATCTTAGTGTTTTTTTCCCTAGTGCAAGATGTCAGTTGAAGCTTAATTAACAATTGATTTTCAATATTTTGGCAATGATGGAGCAAGGCCTTATTAATGCCAACTTTGGTAGACTGGGCAACATGGATCCTTCTTAACAATCCTCAAACCTCTCCTTGTGGTTCTTTGCTTGTGATTTGCTAAGTGTAGGTTCTTTGTGGGCCATTTCATGTCAATGCTTAAAGGGTATCAACTTTGTCTGTTGCAGTTGGGAAGCCATTAGTCTCTCAACAAACTTTTTGTCATCAAATCAAGCATAGCTCTCTCCTATAGTTACAAGTCCTAAACCCTTGTTATAGTTTGGACAAGGGAGGTACGCATGCCAATAGAGCTAGCTTTGAGTATAAAATTTATCAAAGTTCAAGCTAAAAAGGAAAAGGTGCAAATAGTTGTAGGGTAGGATCTAGGCAATGACAACACGTTAATGGATTTAAAAAAGGTGATGGTGGGGAGATTTTGTTGCAAATTCATTTCCTCTAAGGTGCTTAAATGTTGGGTAGTAGAGAATTATAGAGGGGTTTTGGGATACTCATCGTCCTTTTTCATTCTTTCTCATGGATGGTTGGTTTTAATGCTTATCTCGACTAGTAATGTGGACTCTATGATGAGAAGAGACTGGTCGTGGAGCCCTTCGAGCCTCATTATAAGATGATGGTCTGTGGATTTCAATCCTTTTAAAAATCCAATTTTTAAAAAGAATGATTGGGAATCTTGTTGGGACTTCCTATGAGGTTTAGGAAGAATAAGATTTGAGAGGGTATTACGAATGAGTTTGGCAAATTTTTGGCTTTGAGAGTTAATTAGAAGGTTAAGGAGGACAAAAGATGTGCTCGAGTTCATGTCGAAGTTGAAATTCTCTTTACTGAAGAGGTTTGGGTTCAAAGAAGTAATTATTGGAAGGTCTCATTCAGTTGTTTCAAGTGTCATTAGCTCCACTATTTCATTAGCTTCGATTTCAAGGTTACTTCTATAGTCTCATCTAAGAAAGTGTGGGTTAAAATGATCTTTGGCAATCCACATGGAGAATGTTGGGATCTCTTCCAAAGTACCAAGGAACGGGCCTTATCTCAAAAGAATGTGGTGCGGCTTGGGAAGCTCTTTCAATACAGTTCATTGGTAAGACTTTGGTCCTTCCCTCCATGTATATTTCACTATCCCTTATTTTTTATTATCTATTGTGTGTTATTTCCTTATCTCCCTCTTCTCTTAACTCTTCCCTTGAGGAGATCCTCCCTTTGTAGGAGATCCTAATCTAGTCCCCTCTAATTAGGGCTTGTACCCCTTCTCCTAATCAAGAGGAAAATATTAAGATCTCTTCTTATGTCAAGCCTCATGAAGGGCCATATTTGAGGGAGGGGAAGTGCTATCTTGCAAATTCCCCTCTTTCTCCCTATTCCAAGCAAGTGCATTATACTTCAAATAATTATTATCTACTCCATTCTAAGGTCAATGAGGGCCTTGACATGGTCTCTTGTGGGTGATAGCTAAAGTGGAGGGTCCACCTCCTTCAATCGGTAGGAACTCATATCTCTCCAAAGCTAAGCAAAAAGTAGCAAAGGATAATTAAAACATGCAAAAAAGACTATTGACAAGGTGCTTAAAGCAAGGTCGACCCATCATGATGTGTCCCCATGAAGTGCTTATCATTCAATATTAGAGGGTTTTGGGAGCCCTAGGAAATCTTAGCCATCAAATCGTTGGTAAACAATATTGGTCTTGATATCATTCTAATTCAAGAAATTATGACCTCTAGAGCTAAGGAAAGATCGACAATCAAACCTTGGCTTAAAAGTTGGTCTTTTTACACTTTGGATGAATCTAGTTTATTGAGTGGCCTCATAATTTCTTGGAGTCCATCTTTAGATACTTTTTCCTTAGAAATTTTCCTATCAAATTTATCCATGGTTGTTTGGGTTAAAGAACTTGATTGTATCTTGAAGGTGGTTAATACCTACGAGTTGATGGTGATAGGAGGTATATTTGGAAATATTTTATGGACTATTAGGATTTTTCAGGGGACAATTTAGACATTGGCGAGGATTTGTATTTCACTACTTCCTTATGGTAGTCTAAGGAACCTAGCCCAAGAAGGACCAGCTAGAATAATTTTTTAAATACTTTCTAGAAAGCTATAAAAAGGTGGACTTACATCTAGTCAAACTTGTTCCTACATGGAGGAATTTTTGGAAAGGTGACAATGGGATAGTGAAAAGTCTATATTGCATTATGCTATTATAATTTTTGGTGGGGTCTCCCTTTCTTATGAGATTCTAGGTTACTAGAAGTGGCATTTTTTTATCATTATTTGATTATACAATAAATGATGCTAGAGGATCCTGAGTGTAGATGTCCTTTCAAATTTGACCCTTAGTATCCTTTTTATCATTGTTAAAATACTGGCAGCTTTAGGATGAATTCCCATAGAATCCCTACTACCCCAAAAGAAAGTGCATTATACCCCCAAGCAAGATTCAAATTTGGTCAAAATAATTATTTAATTAATAGGGTAAAAAATATATTTTACAAGCAAATTTGAATTCAAAATGTTTTCCCTCCAAAATTTGACAAGTTGGCTTGACTTTTATTGGTCCAATCCTTCTTGAAGAAGGCTATAAAATGAGATCAATACTTATATCCAAATCAAGCAATAAGGTTCTTCACATGCCTATGGTAATCTTTATGAAGGCTCAACTAATGTTTCAACATGATTTATTATGGGTATGCCTCACACATAATAGCTCGTATCATTAGTTTTGATGTATCACATGGAAAACACTACATGGATTGGTTTTTCTCATGGACTCACACTATTGGTAACTCATCAACTTGTTATACAAGGCCTCACTCTTATTATAGAAATTATGTAGCTCGTAAGGCAGACAATGGTTTAGCTTTATCATTTAGTTCACATGGAAAACATCCTATGACAGAGTCGTATGGCAAACAAGACAAGTTACAACATCCATTCTCTGATTCATATGAAAGACAAGGCATGGTTCATATAGCGTCCATCATGTTCTTCATATGGTAGACAAGGCATGGTTCATGTTAGCTCTACTATGTACTTCAGCATTTGGAGGACCAAATATTAGCTTGGTCAATGGTCGTGTGTTTTTGCAAATAGAGAGCTCGCAGCAGTCTGTTTCCTTCTTCTCCTTCATTTTCCTTATACTCCCATAGCCCCTACTATCTTTGTTTTCCTCCAAAACCGTGGATAAACTGGCTTTCCCTCGGGTCCCCAGGCACAAAGTTTAAACCCACAAGATCGTGATCGCATGATAGCGCGTTGTTTGCAAGCCCTTTCCTGTCACATCAATCGGAAGCTCGTGCAATCAAACCCACGCCATCCAATCATCTCCTCCATGATCGGACGACATTCGTTCCTCCCGCTATCACAAACTAACTGCGTGATAACGCGCGATCAAAGAGGTTTCTACCCAGTCATATCTGCCACGCGTCGCCTGATGATTCGCATCGCTCGCTCGCGTACCTTTACGACTCACCCACCAAAAGAGGTGCGATACATACCACTTACCGCCCACTTGCCCATCCCCGCGTGTTAACACTCCATGCACCTCTTTCGCCCGATAGCCATTGGATCTGTTCGCCCGAGATCCAACGGCTCATGATCACTTGACCCTGTTTCCTCCTGATTTCTCTTGCTGAGCCATATCCGCCGTCCATCTACGCGATCCAATGGCTGATATTTGTTCCCATCATACTCATGCCTCCGCCATACTATTCACGTCCATAGCCATTTCATGCTCCCGAAGGATGAAGGTAACCTGTGCGCCTGTACCTGTTGCATTTCACCTCCAACAACCACATTCAAGGGATAGAATGGCCGAGAAGAAAAAGGACATGCCTCGAGCAGATCAGAGCATTTATCAGTTATGGAGCTTCTTTCATACAATACTCCACCTGCTCAAGAAGGACAACAGAGTATCATAAAAGATTAGATTCATTCACTAAATCAGGCAGATTGCGTCAGAAACTCCATCAGACAGTTAAAGCGGTTGGTGGTCCATTATGGCCCCTTCATGCATAGAACAACAAAACATCTTTGTAATCAAACTCTATATATACTCAGAAGCAAGATGTAATCAAGGTTGATGGTTGTTGCTTTGATGTAAGGTTCAACTTCTGGAGACTGTAATTACTTTGATACTTGCAGCGTCTTGTCTTCATTTTCAGCTAATACAAGTTTCTTTTGCTGTTAATTGCTCACTTTTCACTCCTACTATATTCTAGGTTGTGCCTGTGATGCATTTTTCATGAACTCTTGATATTTAGCATTAGAGGAGCTATCATCCTACCTCTGTGTTAAATTCTTGAATGTATCAGTGAATTTGTTATTCAGGTTTTTGTTTACTTAGTGACAGAGAGCTGTCATCCTGTCTGTGCAGTAGGAAACAAATTTGCAGACCTCTTTACTGGTTACAGCCGGCCATCACATGGTCTTGTGCATCTGCTGGTGTGGTCAGTATTCTCCATGTTCACCTAATCCTCAAACTGTGAGTAATTGGTGGTCTAAAGCCTTGTAGTCTGGGGGTGTTCACACATGTTTGGAGTTAAGCATAGTAGGAGTGGTTTTCTGGCTTGAACAAGCATCATTCCTTCCATTCATCCATTTCCAACATCATGTTGAGTTTGTAATGTTCACGAGAATCTCTGAGATATAACCTAGGATAGTTTCTTGGGGTGATAAAATCAATGTTATCGCCCCAAGAAACTCTCCTAGGTTGTATCTCAGAGATGCTTGGGAACATTACAAACTCAACATGATGTTGGAAATGGATGAATGGAAGGAATGATGCTTGTTCAAGCCAGATAACCACTCCTACTATGCTTAACTCCAGACATGTGTGAACACCCCCAAACTACAAGGCTTTAGACCACCAATTACTCACAGTTTGAGGATTAGGTGAATATGGCGAATACTGACCACACCAGCAGATGCACAAGACCATGTGATGGCTGGCTGTAACCAGTAAAGAGGTCTGCAAATCTGTTTCCTAATGCACAGACAGGATGACAACTCTCTGTCACTAAGTAAACAGAAACCGGAATAACACATTCATTGATACATTCAAGACTTTAACACAGAGGTAGGATGACAGCTTCTCTAATGCTAAATATCAAGAGTTCATGAAAAATGCATCACAGGCACAACCTAGAACAGAGTAGGAGTGAAAAGTGAGCAATTAACAGCAAAAGAAGCTTGTATTAGCTGAAAATGAAGATGAGACGCTGCAAGTATCAAAGTAGTTACAGTCTGTAGAAGTTGAACCTTACATCAAAGCAACAACCATCAACCTTGATTACATCTAGTTTCTGAGTATATATAGAGTTTTATTACAAATATGTTTTGATGTTCTATGCATGGAGGGGCCATAATGAACCACCAACCGCTTTAACTGTCTGATGGAGTTTCTAACGCAATCTGCCTGCTTCAGTGAATGAATATGATCTTTTCTAATACTCTGTTGTCCTTCTTGAGCAGGTGGAGTGTTGTATGAAAGAAGCTCCATAACTGATAAATGCTCTGATCTGCTCGAGGCATGTCCTTCTTCTTCTCGGCCATCCTATCCCTTGAATGCGGTTGTTGGAGGTGAAATGCGATAGGTACAGGCGCATAGGTTACCTTCGTCCTTTGGGAGCAAGAAATGGCTATGGATGTGAACAATATGGAGGAGGCATGAGTATGACGGGAACGGATATCAGCCGTTGGATCACGTAGATGGATAACGGATATGGCTCAGCGGGAGAAATCGGGGGCAAGTGATCGTGAGTTGTTGGATCTCGGACGGACAGATCCAATGGCTATCGGGTGGAAAAGGTGCATGGAGTGTTAACGCGTGGGGATGGGCGAGTGGGTGGTATATCGCACCGCTTTTGGTGGGTGAGAGGGAAAGGTACGTGGGCAAGCAATGTGAGTCGTCGAGCGACGCATGGCGGATGTGACAAGGTAGAAACCTCTTTGATCGTGCGTTATCACTCGGTTAGTTTGCAATAGCGGGAGGAGCGAATGCCGTCCAATTGCGGCGGAGATGATCGGATGGCGCGGGTTTGATCACACGGGCTTCCGACTGATGTGATAGGAAAGGGCTTGCGAACAATGCGCAGTCATGCAATCACAGTCTTGTGGGTTTAAACTTTGCACCCAAGGACCCGAGGAAAAGCGGGTTTATCCAGGGTTTTGGAGGAAAATAGAGATAGCGGGGGCTATGGGAGTATAAGGAAAATGAAGGAGAAGAAGGAAACAAACTGCTGCGAGCTCTCTATTTGCAAAAACACATGGCCAAGCTAATATTTGGTCCTCCAAATGCTGAAGTACATAGTAGAGCTAACACTGGCTCCTTCTGGGGATGAGATCCTCCCTGTGAGGTCTCAAGAACCTGCAGATCAATGCCTTTCTGATGAAAACAAATTAGCAAAATTCCTAGTGCTCCATTGGGCATGGAGTCTGACTGAACCTCCACTAAAACTAATAAGATAAAATATTTACAACTTTAAGGCCAAAAGACCTTAAATCACATAAATTTTTAGAAAATGCCCATTAACTGGGCCATCAAAAACTGCTTCTCCTCCCATACTTTTCAGCATGAAGGTATTGTTCCCTTGAATATGAGAAATGATAAAAGGCCCTATCCAGAAAGCATCAAACTTCCCATGGTTGCCTTTCTTTTCCTTCAGTGCATCCCACTTCCAAACCAAGTCTCCAACTTGAAAAGTATCTGCCTTTGTCCCTTTGTCAAAAGTTTCCTTGATCTTTTTCTGATGTGTTGCAGAATTTTCAACCAGTTGTTCTCTGATTTGGTGTACCTTTGCTAAATCAGTGATTATTTTTGCCATGTCTTCTTTCTCATTCTGTTCTTATTGTAGGAACTTCGCCATAGGGAGGGTAAGCTGAATTGGAAATACTGCCTGTGTGCCATATACCAGCTTGAATGGAGAATTCCCTATGGATTTCTTAATGGTCACTCTGTTAGCCCACAGTGCATACTTGAGCTTAGAATCACAATTCTTTTTGTTATCCTCCAACATCTTTTTGATTATCCTTATCAGGCTTTTGTTAAAGGACTCTGCTAGACCATTGCCTTGAGGGTAATATGAGGTGGAATAAACTAGTTTAATACCCATTGAATTGCACATGTCCACCAATTCTTTTGCCCTGAAGGTTTCTGCATTGTCTGTAACCAATTTATGTGGACAACCAAATCTAGTGAAGATATTCTCTGTCAAAAACTTCATGACCACATTATGATCATCCTTTCTGGTAGGGATCGCTTCAATCCACTTAGTAAAATAGTCAGTGGCTACCAGGATCCATCTGTGTTGGCCACTGGAATGTGGATTGATTTCTCCAATGAAATCCAAGCCCCATTGCTGAAAAGGGCCATTTGCATGTATAGGCTTTAAGGGCAGGGATTTCAATTGTTGTTTCCCTTCAAATCTTTGGCACCTATCACAAGATTTAACAAATGAAGACACATCAGAAAATAACGTGGGCCAATAGTACCCAGCTCTGAGGATTTTATGGGCTGTAGTCTTCCAATAATGGTGTCCTCCACACATGCTGGAATGAAACTGTTGCATGACTTCTATAGCTTGTTCTTTGTCCAAACACCTTAAAATATTCCCAGAGGGGTCCCTCCAATAGAGCAGATTTTTATGTATGCAATATTTTGCTGCCATGAGCTTAGTAGTTCTAGCTTGGCTCGTGCTTAAGCCTGGAGGAACTTCTAGCTTCAGTAAGGTTTTAGCTATAGTTGAGTACCAATCACAAGAAGCTAGATTTTCGGCCAATCTCTGACGCTTTTCTGTTTCAATTGTTTCTCCTGCTTCTGTCTAACCATCTTCTGCAATTGAGCCCATGCAATTTATATCCAATGTTCTGCAATTTTCTTCAGCTAATAGTCTGGCAAGGCCCTGACTTTTGACAAGCTTGGTGGGCTTCAATTCTATATTAAATTCAATCATCTTTGCAATCCATTTAGCCCTTCTTCCATCAGCATCAAGTTGTGTTAAGACATCTTTTATTGAAGCAAAGGGTACATATGCAATTACCTTAGAATGCAGAATATAAACTCTTAAGGCTTTCAAAGACTTGATAAGAGCATATGCTTGTTTCTCAATGATATCATACCTCAGCTCGGCATCCCTTAATGTTTTGCTGAAAAATGCCACTGGATGCTCTGCACCTTATTCATATGCTTGCAATAAAACAGCTGCAAGGGTGTCTTCAGAGGCAAATGAAAATATATGGAACTCCTTGCTGTAATCTGGACTGCTTAGAGTGGGAGCTTCCATAATGGCTTTTTTAATGGACTCAAAGGATCTCCTTGCAGAATCAGTCCATTTTATCTCTGACCCCTTTCTCAACATGGAGGTAATATGCTTCACCAGTTCTGCAAAATTTGGGATAAACCTCCTCACAAAGTTTATTTTGCCTAGAAAGGACTGGATATCCTTCTTTGATCTCGGCACAGACAAAGTCTGTATTGCTTTTACTCTTTCTAGGTCAATTCGGACACCTGTAGCAGAAACAATATGTCCTAACAACTTACCTTCTTCTAGAGCAAACTGTGACTTTTTAGGATTGACTGAAATCCCAAACCTTCTGCACTTCAAAAACACTTTCTTCAAATGCTGTAAATCATCTTGATGGTTGTTGGAGTATATTGTTATATCATCAAGGTAGATAAGAACAAATTTATCCTTCTCTCCCACAAATGCTATATCCATAGCTCTTTGAAAGGTGACTCCAACATTCATCAGCTCGAAAGGCATCATGGAATACATAAAAGTGCCCCAAGGAGTGGTGAATACAGTCTTTTCTTGATCATCTGGATGTACAACAACCTGATTATACCCTGAAAATCCATCTAGAAAAGACATCACTTTAGCTCCTACGACCTTCTGTAGCAAATGCTCCATCTTGGGTAGAGGATAATTGTCTTTCTTAGAGCATTTGTTTAAGTTTCTGAAATCAACACAAAGTCTGATTTCTCCGCTTTTCTTCCTCACCACAACCAAATTGGCTACCCATTTTGAATATATGAGAGGAACAATGATTTTGGCATCCAGTAGTTTCTTGATTTCTTTTTCAATCAGAGGGAGGAGCGAAGGGTTTATTGGTCTTAGTTTCTGCTTGAAAGGGATGGTGTCTTTTTCTACAGGGATTTTATGCTGGATGATCTTTTTGTCATAAGTTTTCAAGTCACTATATTCCCAGGCAAATACATCAGCAAATTTCTTCATTAAATTGCAGTACTCAACACTTTGATCAGCAGTCAGATGTGTAGACAGATTTATATATCTTGGATGACCTGGGCTCCCTATATTATGCTTACAGACTATATATTGTTCTTCTTTTAGGCAGCCTTATAAGGCACGTCATTCTAGTCAAACAATCTTTCTAGAGGAATTAAACCCTTAGGTATATGATTGTTGGGCAGTTGGACAATGCTATCTTTACCAATTTTATTTCTAAGCTGGGATTGGGGATTTTTTTCCAAGGCTTCATTATCTTGGTCAATTTGCATTTCAGAGAATTCATTAGTAACTTGTAGGAACCTATTCACTTCTTCATCATCTTCAAAAACTTTCCAATGCTGGACATTATCAGGCAAGGATGGTTTGTATTTAATTTGGACTTCATAAACTAGTCTGGGAGGCATGGGAGGGATAAACATGCTAGCAAACACAACAAGGGAATCAACAAGTTGATTCTTGGCTCTAGGAATATATGAGATATAGAAATTATCAAAATAATCTTTGAGTCTCCATACCTCATCTCTGTATGCTTTCAGCCTTGGGTGCTTTGCTTGAAATGTTCTGTTTACTTGTTGAATGATCAAATCAGCATCTCCAAACACCTTTATGTTCTTGATTCCTCTGTCTTTAGCTACTTTCAGACCCAATATCAGAGCCTCATACTTTGCTATATTGTTGGTGACTTGGAAGGCCAGCTTAAAAGACAGCTGTGTATTTTCTTGTTGTGGAGATATCAGCACCACCCCTACTCCTGCAGTCTCCCTGGAAAATGCTCCATCAAATAACATCTCCCAAACTTGACTTCCTTGTTCTCCCTCGGCCTGAGTTGTTGGTTTCTTAAGCTGCATTGAGGCCTTCTGGGATTATTCTATTTGGAGAATACAAACTCCAAAATCGGTGTCCACAACATAAATAGGATGATTGGAAGGATTCTTCTCATCACTAATGATGTATGCTAGCTGTGCTTCTCTGTACAATCTCTTGATTTCTCCTCCAAAGACTAGGACAGTGGCATAAGATAATTCATTCTGTAGTGTCCCTCCTAGTCTCTTAATCCATCCTCTGGACAACAACATGCCAAACTTAGGAGGGACATCTTCTACTACAATGTCCATCACCATGCTCTTCATGGGCAGCTGAGTTAGGGTAATGGCTAAATCTTTAATCAACCCCAGAAATTTCACCTTTCTTGAATCAAATGAGAATAAATCATGATATGGTCTGGTTATGTCAAGGCCTAACTCTTCCATGACAGCTTTAGGCATTAGATTGTGGCTAGCCCCTATGTCTAGCAGGCAATTGTGGAGGATTTTATCATGAATGGTTAGGGAGACATAAAAAGATGGAGAGTCATCATCAACAGGTTCAGTCATGGGGCTCAGCACAACTGTAGGTCTATCATCTTGCAAATTGACAGAGTCAGTGGAGGTTTGTGTGGCTTTCAGCTCAAGAGCTTCAAGGATAGGCTTCCTAAACACTTCAGTCTTTACAAGTTCTAACAGAGGCACATATATTTTTAACTTCTGGACTTCTGCTTCAAAGCTAAAAGGGGAAGGGGAATTTTCAGGTCCTATTACCTCTTGAGCTGGTGGTTTGAGGATGACTGGATCAACTGCTGGTCTCTTTTGTCTGGTATTCTGATGCTTTGTGGGGACAACATCTTTTTGGGCAGGATTCTCCTTGGCAATATTTGCTTGTGACCTTAGATTATACCTTTGTTGTTCACCAGTCTGCAGAATAGTCCCTCTATCCCACTCTTGACTGGTTTGGTCCTGTAACAATGCTTCTTCGTATGCAGCCAATGTCAAAAAGGCAGCATTGCCTTTATCTTCCATGCAATGGATTTCATCCTCTTCTTCAAATTGTTCCTCCTCCATGACTACATTTTGAAAAGGAGCTTTAACTTTCTGTTCTTCATTTGTTTCTTTACCCCTCTGAATGATTTGCAACTGTTCATTTGTTCTTCTGAATGGATTTGGGTTTCTAGGAGCAAATGTGTTTTGCTGCCTTGTCTTTCCAGAGTTCTGCTCAACTTTTAGCTTAGATATCTCAGCAACCAATGACTCTATCATTCTAGTCATTTTATCTAATTTAGGCTCTGATGATGAAGCAGAGGAAGAAGAAGCCTCACTTCTCTGCCTCCTTTTGTCAGCATGACTTTTGAGCTTTTCTGCAGCCATAATATTAGATTCTACTTCTAGGGCTGCATCTTGCATATCAGCCATAGTGGCACATCTTCTTTCTCTCAATAGTAGGCATAAATCAGAATCAAAAGCATTGGCATAAGAAAGTTTGGCAGAGGTGGGGGTTGGCTTTACTTCAGTTGGTATCTTACTATACATATGATTGAATCTTTTATTAAAATCAGGCAATGATTCCCCATTTTCTCTCTTCAGGTTAGCAAACTCAGTATGGTAATATAGCAAGTCTTTTTTTATCTCCCCAGTGATTAAACAATGCATCATCTAAAGCTTCAATATCAACAATAGATCTAGGGGTCAATTCTCTGAACCACTTTCTGGCCTCTCCATCAACGCTCTGGACAAAAACTCTCATCCACACATCATCTTTGCTAATATCCAGGTTATCAGCATAACTATAAAAGTATTCAAGGTGTTCTTCCGCTGTTACTCCATCTGTGCCAGTGAACTTAGGCATGTATTTTTGGTATTCTCCTACAGGCATGGCATTTAAAGGAATAGGCAAGACTAAGGGTCCATACCTAGCAGCTATAATTCTTTCCATCTTTGTTGGTGCTTGCTGGCCTGCCATGACTAAGGTAAGTTGAAGGATACTAGTAGATTGAATAGTGGGGAACAATGAAATGGGTGATAGAGACAAGGGAATATGATGGACTGTCTGGGAGGCTTTCTTTGGACTGAGATCCAAAAGGGAACTGGATAAACAAGGAGCTTTATGAATATCTGAAGGAATTTTCTCACTAGCAATACTAGGCTCTATATCTTCGAATGATACATTCTCAACTATAACCTTCTCTTGTAGAGATACATAAGATTTCCTGGGCTTACTTGATCATGATGCTCCTTTCTGTGATGTTTTCTTTTGCTTAACAATCTTCTCAGGGTCAGGAATTGGGTCAGCTGGTGATTTGTAAGGGTTTCTCCGGGTGTGCCTCACAAACTGAGCCAGAACTGGAACGTGGAGTCACCACTAGGTTGGTTCTCCAGTAGAGTCGCCAGATAGATGATTACAACCAGAAATGTGTCCAGACTTTGTCTATCATCAAAGCTAGAACTGTGTCGTTTCCCAGGGAAGCTGAGCTTCAACCTCCTCTCCCTGGCAACGACGCCAATCAATGTTATCAGTTCACATATCATCCATCATGTGATTCGTATGACATACAAGACAAGGTATAACATCCATTGTATGATTCATATGGCATATAAGGTATGGTTCACATAAAATCCATTATGTGGTACACATAACATATAAACCATGATTCACATAGTTACATTCAGTGGCATGTATTAATATTTGTATGACACACTTTTCCTTGCAATATCTCATATTTTTTATAAATGTAATTTATGAATATATATCAAGCTCCAGTGTGTATGTATGGTCTCTATCTCCAACACATATGTATGTATCAAATTCCAGTTTCCATTATATGTTGATGTATGACATCCCTATATTTATATATGAGTAAAATGGCAGTGTTAAGTGGATATTAAGTTAGTGCATTCAGTAAAGGAATCTAACCCTAATATTTTGTTGATTTTTTCTAATTAGTGACACATGGACAATGACCATGTCTCAGTAAACTTGATACATAAAAACTGGGTCATGATGATCTATATTAGTGTGTGAATTTGATGGTATTCTTCTACAGTAAATATGATGAGATCCTCGAGTCCACGATCATGTCTGATAATGATGGTAGAGATAAAAGATTGACAATGATAGACAATGCCTTTGCCCCTTATTCTTCGTGATGATAGTAATCTTTCTTACGATCCATAGATGATATCAATGCAAATGAAATAGACCTTAAAGTGATCTAGACATACATGACAATGCTCTCGATGAATTTTTTCTTATGTTGATAACCCTCTTTGATGTGTCTCGTATTATTCACAAATATATTTGTGAGCCCCTTTGGATTGATGACTTGATATGGTTTATGATGTCTCATGATGATGTACTTTATATCTTAGTTGGACATTTTATGAAATCTAATAGAAAAGGAAGAAGAATTGATTTCTAGGTTTTCCCATTTTTTTTGTTTTTCCTTGGTCTTCGACCAATCTTGGTGTCTCTATGTGTGCTTGATTTTATTCTATTGTTCCTTTATTTTCCGTTGCATTATTTTTATTTCTACATAATTGCATATGATATAATGATGTTATAATGTTGTGGGGTGAGTTCATTGTGTAAATGATGTAATGGAATTATCTTAAAAAAAACATTACATCCCCAAGAAAACATTTACATGGTATCAGAGTTGGGCTGGAAGAAAATTCATGAATATCAACCCTATAAAGAAGTTGTTGATGGAAGCAAGTAAGATGGAAGATACCTAAAAGAATACTAGGGTTTGAAGGAAACGTTGGGAACCTTTATTATAGAAAGAATAGTTAGGGTTTGATGAAAATATGAGGTCAGGGCTTGAGTGAAACCCCTGAATTATGCTTAAAAGGAAGGGCTTGATGGAGAAATTATTCCAACACCTGTGATAGCTTCAGTGGAAACCCTAGGAGAAGGACATGTTGGGCATACATTGATTGGACTTGTCAAAGGATACAAGTAATGATCATAAGGAGGCATCTTCATATATGATGGATGATCAATAATGTCTTTGTATAAGAGGGAAAGAGGATCAAGGAGTTGGTTACTTCCTTTAATTCTCAACAAAGATAAGCACATTCTAGGCTTATATTATTTCTTTATGTCGTTGATTTTGTTTAGATTTATTGTTTGAGATTATTGCTTATCCTTCTCACATGAATATTTGAGCATTTGTAACTTTCTGAAGAAGATGTGATTAACTGATCCTTCTAAAGGATCTTTGGATGCTCGCTGGTATAGGAAGATGAAATTGGCATCACTATAAGGAAAATACCTTCTAATTGAGTTTTTTGTGGAAGCCCCTATAAAAATAGCCCAAAAATCCATTTGCAGCAGAGGTCACTATCGAAGTTGGGTGAGTGGATGTTTAAGAGAATGTTTTTTTGACAACACGTATACAATATACAAACACACTGGTCCTTTGCCATCCATACAAGCATTGTTATTGCATAAAAAATGGTGCATGACGAAAAATTTATTTTTATAAAGTAAAAAAACATGGTGCACTAAATAACACAATCCACCGGTGCTTAAATAATTTATAGCATCGGAAAAAGGTCAACTTTTAAAAATTTTCAGTGTTATATAAACCTGCAGCACTGGTGCACTTCATGTAGTAAAATGACCCGATGCATGTCAAGAAGAAGCATTGTTATAGTTTTTATATTTCAAAAAAATGTGGTGTTATTTTCCAACGATGCATTGGTGAGGTAAATGTACTAAAACGCCATAGGGCATCTTCTAAAGAGCACCGCTAACTGATTTTTAATTTAAAAAAAAGAGTGGTGCTATAGTCAAACAAAGCATCGATGTGGTACCTGTATTAGAATGCATGAGGGAATCTTACAAAAAGCACTGCTATAGATTTTTTAATTAAAAAAAAAACACTATGCCCTTGGATATCTTCCACGTCGATGTATCTATTGTACACACCAGATGAGGGTTAAATAAAAAAAACTCCTAACTATAAATTTCATTTTTACCATCTACAATGTTGGAGAGCTCTAAAGCACCGATGCCACACTTTCCTCATGCAAGGGCCCTAACATTAGTGCTTCTCTTGCTCACCATCCTTCTGTACCGTGTTCACTATTTGACTTTCCAATTTTTCAAACCATGGTAAAATTTATTTTTCTCCATTACATGTCAATAATGCCTTCCCAACGACGAAATGTCCAAGTAATGTCTATGTGTATGGTGGTGAGCAGAAACAGAGAAATAATATGATTTGATAGATGAAATAGTGCATCCTTTCTATGTAACTATTCAGACAAATGATTCCATGTTATATAATTGCAGCTTGATCCTGGAGCATCACATAACCTCATGCCAAAAACTATCATGGACCATTTGAAACTTAACATAACTAGATCCTATCATGACTTGTACACCTTTAATTCTAAAAGGGTGGCCTACTTAGGATTGATTAAGGATTTAGTAGTCACCCTTGGCCAAATTCCAATGAAAAGTGTAGTGCTTGATATAGTTGTCATAGATATTCCTCCCATATTTGGAATGCTCCTTTCTAGGTCTTGCTTTGCCAAATTAGGGGGAACTCTTCATATGGATATGTCTTATGCCACTATTCCAGTTTATGGGGGAGAACAACTAAGGTTATATAGAGAGGTAAGATTTGTGCACATTCTTTGCAAAAGAAACCACCCCAGGAACCATCCCATTTATGAAATTGATCAGGATTTTGGTTGCTTTTAACTCTCTTCAAACCAAATACATGCAACTCAAGTTAAAATAGAAGATGTCATTCAAAGTCTTGTACCAAATCAAGCTGATGTATGGAAACTATTTTTTGATGGTTCTTGTACAAAAGATGGAGCAGGAGCTAGGGTAGTTTTAATTTCACCAGAAAAAAGAAAATATCACCCATTCATGCAAACTCGACTTCGAAGTTACAAATAATGTGGGTGAATATGAAGCCTTCCTTTTGGGACTGCAATTAGCCAAAAGCTTAAAGGTTCAAAACTTAAGTGTTTTTACTGATTCAGAACTTATTGTCAAACAAGTGAGAAATATTTTCTAGACTAAGCATCCTAGACTTAGGTCTTATCGAAATGAAGTTTGGGATTCAGTTGAAAAATTCTTTGATGTTTTTAATTTGACTTATATTCCAAGAAATCAGAATATTCATGCAGATGCCTTAGCTGTTTCTGCTAGTTCATTTAAAATTCCTCATTAGGTCAATGTACTCTATCAAATACAATTCAAGTACAAACCATCCATCTTAGACAATCTAAAACACTGGCAGATATTTGAAGATGATGAACATTTGAAATATTTTCTGCAGGTTATAGATGGATTTTTAGTTCTACAAATTGATGAAGATAGAACAGAAATAAATGAAAATACAAATGGAAATGATACTTCAAATTTCAATTCAAAAATTGCTGATCATGACATTATTCAATTGTCTAACAATTTTATTCCCAAAGGCTTCATTCCTTTAGAAAAATTGTTTGATCAAAATGATGTCCTCTGAAACCCTCAATCCATTTCTTCACAAGATGGCATAGAAGAAATTAATATCAGAACAAATGATGATATTAAAAACATAAAAAACTGTGCATCTCTAGATCCCGAGATCAAAGCTCAATATCTTAAGTTACTTCAAAATTATAAGGATGCTTTTGCATGGACCTATGTTGATCTAAAAACCTATGATACTTCATTAATACAACATAAGATTCCTTTAAAGCCAAAAGCAGTTCCTTTCAACAGAAACTTAGGAGGATCAATCCATCTCTTCTACCAACTATAGAAAAGGAAATTAAAAAAATGCTATATGCCCAGATCATTCTCCCTCTTAGATATTCTAATTGGGTTGAAAATTTAGTTCCTGTTAGAAAGAAGAACGGGGAAATAAGACTCTTTGTGGACTTTAGAAATTTGAACAAAGCATCATTAAAGGATAACTATCCTTTACCCAAAATGGATTAGTTACTTCAAATGGTTTCAAGAGCACAAAGAATTTCTATGCTTGATGGTTTTTCAAGCTATAATCAGGTAAATGTTGATTCAGCAAGCAGAGAGAAGACAACCTTTACTACACCCTGGGGTACATTCATGTATGCTAGAATGCCATTTGGTTTATCCAATGCTAGAGTAGCATTTCAGAGAGCTATGGACGTAGCTTTTGTGGGTCAGGTAAATAAATTTGTGGTCATTTATCTTGATGAGATAATTGTTTTTTATAAATCTGATCAGAAACATCTAGAGCACTTGATGAAGGTTTTTGGCAGGTGTAGAAAATTCAGAATATCATTGAATCCTAAAAAGTCTTTGTTTTCTATCAAAGAAGGAAAACTGTTGGGCCATAAAATTTCAAAAAAATGAGTGGCGATTGATCCAACGTGTGTGTCTACCATTAAAACATTGACCTTACATAGAAACAAGAAGGAGATTCAAGCTCTTCTATGCAAGATTAATTTTTTAAGGAGATTCATCCCAAATTATGCTGAGATTGTAAAAGATATAATTGATATGCTTTGAAATTATCATGGAGTTAAATGGACTATATCTTTCAGGCATGCATTTGATTAGATAAAGAAAGCTATCTCTGAAGCTCCCACCTTGGCCAGCCTTGATTACACTAAACCATTCATAATCTTTTCCTTTGCCTTAGAAACAACCCTTGTTGTTGTTCTACTACAAAAAAATGAAGATTCCCATGAGCAACCCATAGCCTTTTTTCAGTAAGGTTATGAGAGATGATAAGCTTAAGTATGCTATAATTTAGAAGCAAGCCTATGCCCTTATTCAAGCCCTGAAATAATTCAAGATGTATGTCCTACATTATCCTATTACTGCTTATGTTCCTAACAGTGCTGTGAAAATCGTTTTAATCAACCAGACACTAATGGAAAGAGAGGTAGATGGATCACTCAAATACTGGAGTTTGATCTAACTATCAAAACTACAAAGCTAGTAAATGGCCAAGGATTAGCTAAGCTTCTAGCTAAATCGAACTGTAAAGTGCTCGGAATCAATTTTGTTTTAGAGATACATGGGAAGAATCCACGAGAACCTTCTCAAACTTCAGACAAGAAGAATACACAAGAACCTTTTGTCCTTGTAGAAGGGGAGAATCCACAAGAACCTTCCCTTCATCCCAAAGGGGAGAATCCACAAGAACCTTCCCTTCATCCTGAAGAAAAGAATCCATAAGAACCTTTACCTTCATATCAGATCCGCCCTTTATACATTGATGACAAATTTATGTTGTCAGATTGGTACCAAGACATTGTAAATTTCTTGATCCATTTTGACTGTCCAACATCATTCTCCAAAAGCCAGTGTAAAACTCTCAAACTGAAAGTAGTCAAGTACTGTATCATAAATGCAAATTTGTACTGGAAAGACCCACTAAATATTTTG
Organism: Pinus taeda; assembly: GCA_000404065.3. Lineage (NCBI taxonomy): Eukaryota > Viridiplantae > Streptophyta > Pinopsida > Pinales > Pinaceae > Pinus > Pinus taeda. The sequence continues at coordinate 41,439 of APFE031730512.1, read as the reverse complement.
TTATTATGTTTAACAGAATCAGAAACTGAAGGAATCATTGACCAGTTTCATACAGGATTTTGTGGAGGACATTATGCTTGGAGAGCAACATCATATAAGATATTAAGGGGAGAATTTTATTGGCCAACATTGTTCTTACAAGTAGGAGCAAAGTTCAGAGGTTGTGTTCCTTGTCAAATGTTTGTTGGTAAGCAAAAATTAGTAGCTCTTCCATTGATTCCATCAATAGTCTCAGAACCTTTTTTCCAATGGGGATTAGATTTTGTTGGAGAGATTCATACCACTTCAAGTAATCAACATAGATGGATTCTCATTGCAACAAACTACTTCACTAAATGGGTGAAAGCAATTCCAGTGAAAAATGCTACTGATTCAGTAGTAATCAAATTTATTGAAGGGAACATGTTATCTAGATTTGGTTGCCCAACTCAAATTGTCACTGATAATGCAACATATTTTTCTAGTGTTAAAATGATTGAATGTTTCCAAAAATATCAGATTCTGTTACATCATTCAACTCCATATTACCCACAAGGTAATGGCCTTGTATAATCCTCAAATAAAATTCTGATAAAGGTTATAAAAAAGACTCTAGTAGATCATAAAAAGAGTTGGGACTCTCATTTAATTTATGTAGTATAGGAAAACATAATTACTCCAAAGAGATCTACTGGAAAATATCCTTTCCAGTTAGTTTATGGGAAAGATGCAATCTTCCCTACCAATTTGGCCTTCCTTGTTTTAAAATTCCTGTAGGATTCAACAGATGAACCTGATGATTTTTCAAGGAGAATAAATCAGATTATTGAATTAAATGAAAATAGAGATGAAGTTCAATACAAATTGAAAAAGTATCAGAATAAGATGAAGAGCCTATTTGATAGAAGATCCAGGGAAAGGGACTTCAAGGAAGGTGATCTAGTTCTAAGATGGGATTCTAGGAGAGAAGAAAAGGGAAAACATGACAAGTCTGACAACCTGTGGTTTGGACCTTTAGCAATTGATGAAGTGAAGGGAAAAAACACTTTTGTGCTACAAAATCTTGAGGGGATATATTCCACTTATCCTGTAAATGGAATGTTTCTCAAACATTACATTCAGTACTGAGAAGTTGAAGTAGATTTCATTACTACCATTGTAAAAACTCCGGTTTCTTTTACTTTTCAAGCCGTTAGTGTGATTTTTTATAGCAAAAGACTCCATAGCCCGAGGAGAAGGCACATGGATCTATAGGTTCTCTGCATTCTACAGGAGAAAGCAGTCCCCATATGGAGTCGATGTTGTAGCATTTTTCGGTTTTGGTAAGTTAAAATAAATTAGTCCAAAAAAATGAAAATATTTCTCAAAAAAATGTTAAGCTAGGATATGGACAAAAAGAATACTGAATAGAAATGTTAGGAAATATTTTGATAAATATGTCCATATCAAAGAAAATGTTAGAATAGATGCCATAAAAAATGAAGGCAAAAATAAAATGTTAGGTTAGAGAGAAAAGAAAAAAGCAATAAACTCTGAAAGTGTTGCAAATCTAAATGCCACTACTTTTACTCTAATTCAGTTTTGAAAATAATAGTTGTGTGCAGTTTTTTTATATGCCACACTAGTTTATTTAATCCAATTATACAATTTAATCATAATTGGATTTGTTTTAAATTGATCCTCATAGGTAGAAAATAAAATTGGCTCAACAGTTTAATCTGAGCCAATGGAGAGAATAAGGTATAGAGGTAGATTATTCATGAAAAGAAATAAAGGGCCTGCTAGCTTAAATGCACCTAATAAAGTGAAGAAAAAATGTTAGGGTAAGTAAAGGGTAGGTAGAAGAAAGGTTGTAGAAGTACAAGGTTGTCAAAGCATAAGCACATTTATCATGCTTGATCATATGTTTCAGTGTGCAAGAGCAGTTATGAAAGTGAAAGGATGTTCACAAGATGATTTAATTAAACTTCCCCTCATTTCATTTCATCCCCCACTACATACTTACTAATTTCCCCATCATCCCATCATTTCTTAAGAATATACCATTTTCCCTTCATTTTCACCTTTGCCCCTTGGTTTCACACATTTTCCTAGCAAAGTACCCTCCAAAGGTCATTCCCCTACCCAAAACCCCTTTTCCCTAGTGTGAAAACCATTCCCCTTTGAAAAATCACTTTCCCCTTATTAATTTCCCTATTTCACCCAAAAAACCCATAAAGACCTTTTATCCTAAGTTTTGTCTCCCCCACCGCTTTATCTTAATTAACTCCGCAAATTCACTTTTTCCCAATATAAATCCTTTTAACCCACCACCCTTGGTGCGGTTAATAAACCTCCACTATATTTTAACCCTGGTCCCACTGTATCAAACCCACTTATTATATTTTCAACCCACACTTTATTCATTAAATTAATTACAAATCACTTGTAATTAACCCCTAGGCCCTGCTAATCTCCACCAATTTCCCTCCATGCATCTTGACTGCGCGACAACCCTCTGATCACTTGCTTCAAAATCGAATGACCCACATTCATATTGCGCGCTCTCGATGTCCGATAGTTAAAAGTCTAAGAGCACGCAAGATTCATAGTTTTGCTTGGGAACCTTTCGGTTATGTGGCAACTTTAGGTTAACTTGCGTGCTCTCATAAAAAGACCACCCAAGTACCAAAAGCAACGTGATGAAGCTTAATACCACCTCCCCGCATAGGCCAAAACCATCCACTATTCACTTATCGAATTCGTGCCAAATTTTAAACGTTACCTATTAAAAAGCCAAAGAACCTCATTTTCACTCTTTTCGCCTGTTTGCATAGTGAAACTTGCCTAAGCTTTCCTGCGCCACCAAGAGCATCTGCAACCCAATTTGACCACCGACTACCTTCTAAACACACTCTAGACTCCATCCATAGACCTCTTAGCTCAAATAAAGTCATTTATCACCTCCCTGTCAACCTATGTTTTTATTAATGATTGTTTCATTTTGCAGGTGATTAGAAGGCTAGAAGCTTGGATAAACCATTTTGATACCTATTCCAAAACCTGTTTACTCCAAGATTCAAAAAGAAATATACTCAAAATGATTTATTCGGAAGGAAAATACAATTATACACAGAGCAGAAGAAATCATTTACACAGAGGTAGTAACTGTTAAAACAGAGATAAATCAGCAACAACATATCACATTTTCACATGAAGTCAAATAGGTCTTCAGTGAAATTCACTTTTACTAAAGACATAAATGTAGGATAAGGGTAAACGATACCAGATGATGTGATTTACTGTGACTGGTAGAAGTAAAAGTAGGTGATAAAGCATTCATGGTAAAAGACTTAACAGAGGAGACAGATATAGAAATACAATTCAAAGTGTATTAGATGAAAGGTCATCAGTAAATATGACATCCAGTGTGAAAATCGAACAACATTCAGCTTTTGGAGGAACAATCAGCCAGCTTCAACAATTTTTAGTTTTTCAGCGATAATCATCAACAACGCAACATCAAAATAGTGCCAGATCAACTTGCAGTCTTTATTTTGATTTTATAATAATCTATTTTTGTAAAAACAATTTAGGATATTTTCTTAGTTCCACTATTTTATAAATAACTCTCTTCACGAGTTATTAAAGGTTGCACCCTTGAAGAAGCATTTCTAAACATTTGATGTACTTGACTTTTCTGGATCATTAATACAAAGCAAAGGATTCTAAATTTTGTTTTACACAGTTTGTGTTTCCTGTAAGTTTGTCCAGTATTACTCATTATGTTTTTCTTCATATTCTTATGTCTTACAAAGATAACTAGGTAGGAATAATTGGGTTTCAATCTATTCCTATAAGCTTCTAAAGTGATAATCTATAAAGATAATGAATTAATGGACTGTTTGTTTAATTAATTCCCTCTGAATCAATAAATCATCAACATCTTTTGTAAGCTTAATCATATTCTCTTAAACCTTCTGAACATAGTTTAAAGGTTTTCATACTTATGATTATTTAATTTTCAATTTGAAAACTATGATAATCATATTAATTCTCTTTTTCTGCTCGCCACCATACAAGCTATATCACTGTGTGAAATTTTATAGCAGCCCTCTGCTTTGATATTAATATTATTTACAAGGTTAGGCATCACAATGTTACATCTATTTCATACATTGGTCCTCCAAATTAAAACAAAAACCTCCAAAACAATTATCTTAGATGCTCTAGCATGATAGCTGACCATTATCATCTTAGAGATACAACAATGTGCACTGTTGTTGATGTGACTATGTTTGACACCGCACTGGAGCCAGTGAATGATTGTCTTTTGGGTGCACTGATGATTTTTGTTTTCTTCTTTAATTGAAAGTTATGTTTCCATATTTATAAATGCATTTTTCATTTAATATTTTTTTTTGTATTTTATGCATGAGGATGATGTATTTTATATTGTAATCATGTAGCAGAGACATCAACAGAGGGAGCAACAGTAAGAGTAGGAGCAAATGGAAGATCGATACAATATGGCCCAACCATGGGAGGCCAGAGAGAGGGAGAAAAACTATTTTTTTTCCTATAATACACACTCGAAGTGTCTTATCTGGATCTCAAATATCCCTACTACAAATGCCATGGCACCATGGATTTTAGAAATGGAGTTGTGAAAATTTAATACTTTGTTAAACCTTGTCAGTTCAAATGGTAAGATATGAGTGAAATGAGAAAGAAACAGTATGGAGAAAAGGTATCAGATTAGGGTTTCACGGGTCTTATCAGTCACACACCAAACACTGTGAAAACTTGCAGGCATGCCTTTCATGCCATTGTCGTATAGTATAGTCGATGTCCTCAAACTGGCGACGTGATGTATATGGATTAGGCTCGTGACTTTCAATGACATGATGTATATGGCTTGGGCTCATGAACTTCAATGATCATTTTGGGCAGGATAGATTTTAATAATATATCATACGCAACACCTTATTATGTAGCCTTATCACTTATTATTACTAAAATTTTGTATATAATATATTCTTGTTAGCCTTGCATACTCATCATACTAATTGAAAAATATTTAAAAAAATAATCAAAACCTAAAAAATTTGATTACACTTTTTATAAATATTAAAATCAATTTAAATTTAATTTTCAACTTGGAATCCTAGAATAATATTATTGTGACATTGACGATGTCCTCCAAATTTGAAAAATTTGTTGAATATTATTATCAGGCCACGACAACGTCCTCCCAATTAAAAAGAGTTGTTGAATCATGTATTCTAATTATTTGTTGATTTCTTTCAATGAATTTTGTTTTAAATGCTGTAGGAAATTGTTGAAATTATAACTTTGAAATGTGTGATTTTTACGATTTGAATATTTTAAATGTTGTTAAATATATTTATATATTATAAATAAATAATCAAAATTATAATTAATCCTAATTTATGTTCTCCAAATACAAAAATATCAAAGAGTGAAGTTGTGCAGATAGACAGCTCAAGGCTCCAAATTATGCTCGAACGCAATCAAATTAAAACATAATGACCTCAAAGCTTGAGGTGATATAAGATTGTATTGTAATTAAAAGAAATTTTGTTGTGGAAAGGAAAATATATAGATGAATGTCGATTTCCACAGTGTTAGATATATGCTGCTCCTAATAACAACTTTTGGCGTTTTTGAAATAAATATGCTTCTCCTGATAAGAGCTTCCGACATTTTTGAAATGGAGGAATATTTTCTACATCTAAACTCGATTATGAATTAGGATCCTGCAAATTGGGATAAATGTTTATTCAAATTGACATCGATTAAAAATAAATCAATTAGATAATCGAAACATAAATAAAATCTGAACTTACTGGAGATGGAAAGGGAAAGGGAGAACATTGTGAAGGACTTTGATCAGAAATATGGAACAAGCTAGAATTTGAAAAATTTTCCATTTAATATTATTGAGATTTTATCCCTGCATTTGAGAAAAATCATGAATAAGTTTTTGTGTCCATATCTAAAATTAATCTCGAGAACCATCTAACCACAATCTCAATTTGAATATAGTTTTCAAACCATTTTCAAGAATAAGGTGACTTCAAGTATAACATGTATACTATGAACTACTGTAATTCATGTGGATGCATACTAAAGGATAATTTGAGATTAATATGCCATTTTATGTGAAAATAAAATTTCAGATAGATTTTTAACACGACTGGTGTGCTTATTAGAGCAAAGTGCACCAATGTGTTTAAATAATACCAGCACTAGTGCATTTAAATAATATTTGCACCAGTTTCCTGCATTCCAAAATGTTATCATATTGATGTTATTGTACAAAAATGCACCGATGCATTTCAAAGAAAAACAACACTGGTGCACACCTGTTTCCGGATTTTAGAAAATAAAAGAAAATTCAACCATCTCGTTGCTCTTATACCAATTACAACATTGATGCTTTTAAATACAAACTGCACCGTTGTGTTTAAAAAAATTAATCGCATAGTTTCAGGATGTTGAAAATAGCAACAAGAAATGTTAAAAATAGAATCCAGAAAATCATGTTTAATTTGTCCTTGAATTAAACTGAGAATTAAAATCAAATTATTTTCTCATAGCAACTTCTAAATAGTTAAATAAGTTTAATTAACTTAATTAGCTTAGGAATTTCGAGTTGTAAGTATTTCTGAAGTCCTCTATATGTTCTCCCTATATTATAGGGGTCTAGGATGAGTTAAGTGTGAGTTATAATTAGATAACTAAGTTTATTGAGTTAAGATAAATTAATTCCAAACTGTTTGAGGAAATAATAGTGAGTTAACAGTCAGTTAGTGCACTAATGCATTAACTAGTGCTACTCCAATTAATTGAAGATTCCCTCATCAAAAACTCATGCATGTTGATTCTAACAAAGACCCAGTTGAGACTAGAGTGCCGGGACAATGTACTATCAGTTGTATAATTTTCTAAGTTGTACAGTTGGTGCATGCAATCAGGAACTGAACCTAGAAGGGATTGCACAATTTTGGATGCACTCGTTTCCCATTAAAATGGGCTAATCAACCGTAGGAATTTCACAAGGAAATGGGGGCTTTGAGAGCAACAGAAGAGGCTAATGTTTGGCTTGAGCTTTCTTATGAGATGGGAGATTGATCATACTGAGTGTTGGGATTGTTCTTGTGAGAACAAGCATTATATTATCATCTTGGATTTCTAATTAATGCAATATAGATAGTAGGGGTTTTGAGCTGTGGCTTTCCCTAGGAAACATTATTGTGTTATGTGCCATTGATTTGTCTTCCTCTTGTTGATTACTGTTTTCATCGAACTTTATGGGATTCCGCTGTAAAGAGTAGAAGTAGATTCTTGTCTTTTTCTTTAGAAAATTGCATGTTCTTGTGAATCTACATGATTTTCTACATGGTATCAGAGCTGAGAACAATATACTAGAGGAGATTTCAAAGTTTTGAGTTCAGGGTTATAGGTGAAATTCAAATTTGCAATACACACTTTAGGATCGATAGATGGTGTTCTATGGTTTGCGGCTCGAGTATTCCTTAGATGGCAGCTTGAATTATATAGCATGGAAGGACATGATGGAGGCCATTTTCCAGGATAACAACTTGAAGGAATTCATCAATCAGGACATTCCTAAGCCACCAACATCATATGCTTAGAATCTGGCTGAATGGAAGAAGTGTGTGGCAAGGGCGAGGTAGATAATCCTTGAGGGAGTTCAACACCACATTGTATCGAGTCTCCATGGGAAGGAAACTCTGCATGCTATGTGGAAAGAACTGAAGAAACTTTTATGGAACATCAGTGACCAAAGGAAGTTGGTATTGAAACATAAACTTTGAAAACTCAAGATGGAGGCGGGCGACTCAATTCCAAATTACTTGACCAAGTTCCCTCAATGTCATGATGAACTTGGAAGTGTTGGAATCATGGTTTCTGAGGATAATATGGTGAATATTTCTCTTCTAGGAATCCTAGAGAGTTGGCATAGTAATCAAGACTCTGTCAATGGTCGGGAGAAGTTGCTAGATTTGGAATGAATATGGTCGGATTTGATGCAGGAGGAGATTAGGAGTAACACCAGAATGGGACCTCTTCCAAGGAAGTGGAAGAGGATTTTTCCTTAGCGAGTAAGGCAACAAATGCTAAGGAAGGAAGTCCCAAGGCAAGGAGGGTGGAAAGAAGATGGACTTGACAAAAGTCAAGTGTTTTCACTGTGACGAGCACATCCACTATGCCAAGAACTGCCCACAGAAGAAAGCAAGCAAGAAGGAGTCACCAATAGAGACAACTTGTGAAGCTCTAGCTTCACAATTCAAACTTGATTTCACTCTAATTGCATGCATGGCTGACACTTCCATGGGAGGCATGTAGTATCTTGACAGCGGTGCCTCATTTCATATGATGGGAAATAGAGATCTCTTTAGTGATTTTGAGGAGAAATACCTCAGGTAGAGCATAGAGTTCGGAGATGACAAGAGGTATAGAGTTACCGAGATTGATACAATTACCTTTCAAAGGGAGTTTAGCTCCCCTCTCAAGATCACATATGTCATGTATGTTCCAGGACTAAAGAAGAATTTTGTTTCAGTCATGGTATTGGAAGACCATGGTTATGATGTGGTTTTTAGTAAGGGAAAGGTTTTACTTAGACACATCACCATTGGATAGGTGAAATAGATTAGTTCATGTGTCAAGAATCTATATGCTCTTGAGGTTCAAGATGCATGAAAATCCTTGAGGAGCAAGGCAAAGGTTAGAGACTTGGTGGTTGAGAGGGAGAGTAAATTACCTCTCAACATGCCACCCCAAAAGAAGTAGTCTTAGACAATTGTGGAGCAGCCACAATTGGAGAAGCTAAGAGGAGACCAAGTGGAGAGATCCACTCAAGTAGAGAAGAAGCAGTCTTAGACAATTATGGAGCAACCACAATTAGAGAAGTCAAGAGGAGACCGAGTGGAGGTGTCCAATCATGCAGAGACCTCGAGTAGGGGGAAAATTTCGAGCCAGGTGAGCATAGGGATAACATGAAGTGATACCTCCAGGCGTGAGGTGGAGCGATGTGAAGTGATAGTCCCAAGAGGGTTGAAATTGGGGAAGGTCCATTGAGAGGTTTTATCTCATGGATCATGCCTTGCTATGAAAACCCAAAGTACATAGTAGCAGGAGGAATTAGTGGGATTGATGCAGTCAGAGATCAGAGTGACAAAGGCTAGAGCAGTCAGATACTGAAGAGCATAGAGAAGGGTTGACAACAATGAAGAAAGGCATAGTCAACAGAAGCACAAAGTTTTCAGTCGATAGAGGAAATAACGGTCAGAGAATTTGATGACAGAGGAATCATTCTGATTTAGGTTGGATGTTTTCTTTGTTCTGGAGTTACTGGAGAAACAACACTAGAGAGAAGTGTTTCATGCAGAACGTTCCAAAGGTTCACGATCGGGATTGAGTTGAATTCCTTTCTTGTTGAGAGGGAGTGTTGATAATAGCAACAAGAAATGTTAAAAATAGAATCCAAAAATTCCATTTTAATTTGTCCTTGAATTAAACTGAGAATTAAAACCAAATTCTTTTCTCATAGCAACTTGTAAATAGTAGTTAATTAAGTTTAATTAACTTAATTAGCTTAGGAATTTCGAGTTGGAAGTCTTTTTGAAGTCATTTATATGTTCTCCCTATATTATAGGGGTCCAGGATGAGTTAAGTGTGAGTTGTAATTAGATAACTCAGTTTAATAAGTTAAGTTCATTTAAATTAGTTCCAATCTGTTTGAGGAACGAATAGTGAGTTAACAGTTAGTTGGTGCACTAATCTATTAACTAGTGCTACTCTAGTTAACTAAAGATTCCCATATCAGTTGTATAATTTTCTGAGTTGTACAAATGGTGCATGCAATTAGGATCTGAACCTAGAAGGGATTACGTAGTTTTGGATGCACTGGTTTCCCATTAATATGGGCTAATCAACCATAGGAATCGCGCAAGGAAATAGGGGCTTGGAGAGCAATAGAAGAGGCTAAGGTTTGGCTTGAGCTTACTTGTGCGCTGGGAGATTGATCATATTGAGTGTTGGGATTGTTCTTGTGAGAACAAGCATTGTATTATCATCTTGGATTTCTGATTAATGAAATATAGATAATAGGGGTTTTGAGTTGTGGCTTTCCCCGGGAAAATTTGTTGTGCTATGTGCCATTGATTTGCCTTCCTCTTGTCGATTACTATTTTCATCGATTTTTATGGGCTTCCATTGTAAAGAGTAGAAGTAGATTCTTGTCTTTTTCTTTAGAAAATTGCATGAGCTTGTGAATCTATAGGATTTTCTACATAGGATTTCAAAAATAAAAAAAGAATTGTATCATGTTGGTGCAGTGAAAAAAATTGGCGCCCCAATAATGTTAGTGCAATTTTTTTTATAAATGCACTGGTGCGCTTGAATATTGAATGCACCAATGTTCAGATAAATTGAAACAAAAAAACATGTTTTTTTTTTTTTGAAATTAAAAGATGAGTGGCAATTGATTTTTTGAAATCTAATTTCATATAATCTTTTAAATAGTAAAAACTTATTTACTATTTCATTATTTTTCCAAAATTTTCGATGGAGTGATTCGGAAGAGAGACTTACGAGGAGTACTGTGCAACAATAGAATATTTTGGAGCAACATAACCATTCAGAAGATCAAAATCTGAAAGATATGGTGATTCACTCAAAACCCTGCATAGTAAAAATTTCAAATTTTATTGTTTATTTTACTAATAAATTTTTTTACTATTTTTGTTAGAGTTTAATTAAAAAAGAGATCATTTGCAAGAGAGACATATTTGGAGCATTGTGAAGCAACAAAATATTTTGGAACCACAGAAAGATCAAAATTTAAAAGATATGGTGATTCACTTAAAACCCTCGATAACAAAATTTTTAAATTTTACTGTTAATTTTGTTTATAATTTTTATTAGATTTATTCACAAGTAGAATAAAAAATAAATTTTAAAACCCTTTATAATAAAAAATTTACTATTGATTTTAGTAGTAAAAGTTTTTACAATCTTTGTTCTTATTTAAATTTAATTAAAATTCAGAAAAATAACAAAAAAATATCAATACTTACCTTAAACCCTTGCTTCTTCCTATAAAATTTCACCTTGGGGTTTAATTTCCTCTACCATTTCACAATTAGGGTTTTTCACTTTAGGCATTTTAGATTTAATGGGTTCGTGTACTTACTATATATAGGGTGTTTGACATGTAAAGTAGGGGAATCACTTATTGAATTAGGTCCAAACCCTATCGGCATTGTCTGTCTTTTAAAAAAATAGATATATGTTACGCAATGCACCCTGTGTAATATAACACACTAGTGTGCCCTGTGTAATACAATGCATTGGTATATTATAACACTATCGGCTCTGTCCAGTTTGTTCATCGTTTCTCCCTGTGTAATATAACGCATTGGCGCATGTCTTCCAAATAGCACCATTAAATCAATTCGGTGTGTTTAGCATTGCAAATCGCATTGTAATAATTTAAATTATTTTAAAAATTAAATTTCCGTGATGGTTCCTATAAATTAAATGCCCAATGCATTTAATGGGATAAACACACCTGTGCATTTATTCAGATAAACGCACCGGTGCATTTATTCAGATAAACACACTAGTTACCAGAGCTCTTTTTGACTTAAATTTATTTGATTTATTTATATAATATATTTAGTGGCTTCTGTTTTGAATGGTATAGGTTGTATATTGATAAAAAAATGTTAGAAAATTTGTCAGTTAACAAAAATATTGATGAACATAATGATAACACCCGAAAAAATAAGAGTTTGTAAATTCTTTACAAAATTAATATGTTTTAACTATAAGTAAGTCTAACTAATATGTATTAGTTAGTGTGTGTCATGGAGAGCCACAAATTGAAGAAGGTCGATAATATTATTTCTAATCTAAGTGTAGAAGAGTGTAAAAGCATGATAAAAAAATTGCAATAGGATGAATCAAGTGAATGAAAAAGTACTATTCGATATGAGTTTTTTTTTTTTGAATTTTCATTAATAATATACTTAAGAATATTAGACAATATGTTTTAAACAATATATTAATTCATATATGTTTAATGTTCTACAGGGAGCAACAATGGCGGAAACGATCAATGTCGTTCTGAGAAAAGAAAAATTATAGAACATGTAAATGACGATGAATTGGTCATTAACTCATCTAGAGTTGTGTTGGAGGTTAATGAAAGAGAGATTTATTTTTACAAAACTATGAGGGATCTAGTGGAACAAACATATAGACATACTTTCCACTTACAATAAAAAAATAAATCCAATTATTCTAAGAACCAAATTATATATAAACTACAAGAAGCATTTCCAGAGCAATGGTCACTGAAACATGCCATACTTGCAATAGAAAAAACACAACAACAAAAAAGAATCTTTCAAAAGGTAATATTCCTAATTAAAATGATTTTCTAGATTTATATGTGTATATTACTACAAACCATTCATTTATTAATATAAATTTTTCTATATTTAGTTTTCATTTATCAATATAAAAATAGTTTATTACTTTTTTCAAGAAGATTATGAAAACCCCAAATGATCAACGAGATGATATGCGAAACATGTTAGTAGGAATGTCCAAAAAATTATACAAGGATATGGTCAAAGAAATGGGGATAATTGCATCACAGGAGGAACCATCTCAACAACAAAGTGCTTCAAATATATGTAATCATGATTTAATTTGTACATATAAAAAAATAGTTTAGCATTAAATATTAATTTTGAAGTATTTTCTTATAGAAAAGAAAACAAAATGGAACTGATTCAGCACATAAAACAAGATGACAAGGAAGAAAAGGGTTGATTTCAAAGTTTGTGAGTAATTCTTAATATTTTGTTATAACAACTCAAGGTTTAATTTTTGTATATTTTAAGCTGTTTTTCAACAACCATCCCTGAATGTCTTCAAATAGGTGCTAACATACAAAGAAGAGCCAATAGAAGAGTTGATTGAGATTAGGTTAAATATGGGCTATGAGTATATTTTGGCATATCAAAATTTAATTATGGAATTTGTAATTATCTATGTTGTTTTACTTCTTTGAGTTTATAATTAGTAGAACAAAAAAGTCCTTTATATTAAATCCATGGTTTATAATGGGTTTTAAAACATGTAGGAAACAAAGTATGAAACTACGCCAGCAGAAGAATTATTGCAACAAGGCATGAGACTTGGTTTTGAAACCATGTGAATAGTTTATGAGTCACTTCTTGCTATGGTACATTGCTATTTGATTTAAATTGATGTATATTATTTATTTCAATTTTCATTATTCTCACCAATGTATATACACTCATTACACTTTATTTTTATGTTTGCGTATGGAACAAGATCAAGAAGACGAAAACAATCGATGAAAAAAAAAAGTTCCTCCAAATAACCACAATCATGGAAGTAACTCAAGCATTGTTAGCAGTTTCAACGAAGAATAATGATCTATTTGGATATCAATGCAACTTCTTGTATTTTTTTAAATAATTGTCTGTGAAAATCAGACATTTTGTTTAATGTAATGGATATAGCGTCCCAATTGAAAGACAAGGAGTTACCAATAACAATCCCATTTTGTATGAAAAAGAGCCTCTTATTGATATATAATGAAATACATTTTAATTTATTATATTATGTTATCCAATGTCACTGTGAAATGTTACACTACTGATTAAATATATGGATGATTAAGTATTACAATGAAGAGATGTGAAATATGTTAATATAACAAATTAATCCAAACATCATATACAAATGCACTAATCAAATTTTAATTTATATGAATATTGTTATAAGATATATGTCGATTTTTCGATGAATAACATATTTTTTTAAATTATAATAATTGTAGTGTCGCAAGACAATGTTTCCAAAAAAGAGAAAAATCCATATAAAAAACTAGTACATCTATAACTTAAAAATGCACACGTGTGTTATGTTATATAAAAGCACCATGACGACATCTTTTTGCATGATCGGTGTCTTTTCGGAAAATGACAGCACCAGGGCATTTATTTCTTCAAGCACCAATATTTTTTGCAATTAATGCCCCGATGCATTTTAATTCTTAACACACTATTGCTTTCATAGAACTAACTCCTCGGCCCTACCAAATATTACTTCTAGTCTTGGTGCATTATTAAAATTAGTAGCACCAACCGTTTTATATCTCTAATGCACTAGTGCATTTATACAAATAATACACATCGATGCTCTGAGTTTAAACAACAACACTGATACTGCAATTATTTTTTCCGTGCCCCGATGTCATTCCTTAAAAGAATGCTCTGAGGTGTCTCTGAGGTGTTTTTTGATAGATAAGCACTGGGGTAGTATACATTTCAGGCTTCGGTGCCCTTTGCATTCAACACCTCGATGCTTTTAGTTATGTATGCAGTTTGGTGATTATATCTGTAGCGCACTAGTTCTCCATGTGTTATGAAGCATACTGCAAAAAAAAACATCCGCTAAAACCTCCCACAGTCGAGCTTCGGGGAACATTTTAAGGATGACAATTTATCATAAAGATTATAAACCTTGGAAAATCTTACTAATCCATAATATGCAAACTATAAAATATTTGGTGACATTTTAGTAAAAATATTCAAACTTATAATAATTTTATATAGTCTCTATAAAATGTTGACAATTTTTAAGGTAATTTTTTTTTCTTATAAAATTTGGGTGAATCAATTTTAGGAAAAAATGGGAACTGACTATTTATTTTTTTTTATAGAAAAAGCATGGACAATTCACCCATCTACAAATATTAGTCCCTAAGTCTTTCCCTATTCAGTTTTGATGAAGTTTTGTTATAATCTTCGCTAAAGAATCCACTATCACAAACACGTTTTAGTGGATGATTTTTGAGAAATTTTGCCAATTTTATAACACCAAAAACATCCGTTGTAACCTCTGCTAAAAGGTATTTTCCTTGTAGTCTATAAGAATAGGATGATAGCTGATATAAGATATTGGAAGCTAGAGTAGGATCCTGATGTTAATCTATTGCAAGATGACAATGTGTGTACTATACAGGTATTTGAATATTACAAAGTATGATTTAGCCATAATATCAAGATGACAAGTTAGGCCAGGAGTGATTTATGTGGAAGCTTGATATATTATAGTCTTGTATGATCTAATATGACTATTATTTGAAGGAAAAATGATCTTGGTGTTGAATAAAGAATTTTCTCATCCAGGGGGATAAACCCTTGATGAAATCCCAACATATAGTACTATTTACATAATATTGAGGCCACCTTAAAGGTCATGAAGTGGATGAATAGAAGATCCATAAATGTAGTTTGTAGCAATTCCGATGGACTCGAAATGATGAACATCTGATGTTGTTAGAGGTATTTCTTTGCAAATTAATTTTGTGAACT
The DNA here is from genome assembly GCA_000404065.3 of Pinus taeda. Taxonomy (NCBI): domain Eukaryota; kingdom Viridiplantae; phylum Streptophyta; class Pinopsida; order Pinales; family Pinaceae; genus Pinus; species Pinus taeda. The sequence goes on along the minus strand of APFE031730512.1, from coordinate 26,005 downwards.
AACAATTCTTTGCTGACAGGGTTGGTCTATCTCAAATAGTTTCAGGATCCACTTCTTATAAGGAAGTATTTTTGGCATGCTGGTTGAAATTGATGGATTATTGTTGTTATATTTGATGGATCCTTATGTTGCTATATATATATATATATATATTTGGGACAAAGACATCTTCATGGACAAAGAAAAATGCTTGTGATTGTTGCCTCCCTATGTGAGAGGGAGTAAGGATGGATAAGGAAAACAAAGGCTTGTTGTTGTAGTCTTGAATAAGGAAATATGATTCTTCAGTGATCAGTTTGAGCTGATACCGAGCCTCATCATATACATTGGGTTGTTGCAAATAATCTTCTAAGATATCTTCATAGTCCTATAAATCATGGGCTGAGGTACACTGTGAGGGATCTAATACTACATGTATATATTGATGCTATTTGTGTTGGCAATATGGTGGATAGAAAAAGGAAATCCTACTACTCCTTCTCTTTGAGGTCCGCTTTAATTTCTTGGATGAGCCAGAAACAAAAGTCTGTTTCTCTAAGCACTGTGGAGGTTGAGTATATTGCAGCTAGTATGGCCTATTGTGAAGCCATTTGGCTGAGGAAGCTCTTTAGTGAGATATTTGAGCATGTGTTCGAACACCGCAATTTATTTTGATAATCAAAGTGGGATTCATCTCTTAGATAATCCCATGTTCCACGACTAATCTAACATATTAATATCAAGTAACACTTTATCTGGGATATGGTACAACGAGGAGCAATAAGGCTTCATTGCCTCAGGACTGATGAATAGGTTGTTGACATTCTCACGAAGCCCTTGGGTGAGGCCAAGTTCTTAGCCTTCTGAGAGAGACTTGGATTCGTGGAAAGAATCTCTCATGAGGGTGTCGTTTGAGTAGGACATTGAGCTTTGGGAGCTCCTAGGGGTCCTGAGGTACTTCTTGGAGCTATATGAGCACAAGGTGAGTGGTTTGCCTTCCTTTCTGGAGTATATAGTCTAGCATGATTGAGAACAGGGTGAGTGGTTCACCTTCCCCTGTGGAGTATATACCCCAGCACGATTGAGCATAAGGTAAGTGGTTCACCTTCCCCTATGGAGTACACTATATGAAAATAGAGTTATTGGTTCACCTTCCCTAGTGAATGCCCCAACATAGATTCTATACTTAAAGTCTGAAACTCTTGGGAAGTAACTCTGATTTTTTCAATGAGTTGTGAAAATAGATTAGGGTTAAGTAGTACTACCAATGGATGCATTAGGTACTACTATATTCCCTATGACTAGGATTTATGATGTTCAACAAATTGATCACTAAGGATCAATTTTCATAGGGGTTCTAACCTTAGAAATGAGGACTTGCCTCTATCATTATTGGCAAGGGTGGCAAGGTCTTGTGACCCACCCTCTTTTAATCCTCAGAGTGTGATCCTTGTCCTTGCAGTAAGTTGATCTCGTCTATTGGATAAAGTGTTGAGTTGGGCTCCCCAATGTTATTATAGGTTGAGTAGGGCTCCTTGATGTTGTTCCAGATTGAGCTAAGCTCTTCGATGTTGTTGTGGGTTGAGATGGGCTCCCTCGTGATGTCATATTCTTCTTTAGATTTGAGATTGTTCATCAAATAGATATGCGGGAGATGAGTTGAGTTGAGATATGACTTTATGATGATAATGATTCTATTTTATATGACTGTATGAATTATTGATATGGGTGGGCTCCCTGCTAATGATATGGGTTGAGTTGGACTCCCTTATGACGATTCTTCTTCTTCTTCTTCTTATTTAGAGTGAGATTGTTCAACTGATGATCAAATGACGAGATATGATGAATATTTTGTTGATATAGCTGAGATGAAGATCATATGATTTGACTTGGAGTCTAGTAGGTTATGGAGGATTGATCTCTCCTACATATGATTATGTGTTATTCTTCTTCTATGAGAAAGATATGTAATGACAATGCAACTATCTACCATCTTATGTTGAGACATGTCATTCAAGATGAGTTTTTTGATGCAAATGGAAATTCCTCCTTAACTGAGAGGGAGCGTTAAAATATGGGAAACTTTGAGATGAATTCTCATAGAATCCCTACTGACCCAAAAGAAAGTCCATTATATCCCCAAGTAAGATTCAAATTTGATCAAAAGAATTGTTTAATTAATATGGTAAGAAAAAGATATTTTACAAGCAAATTTGAATTCAAAATGTTTTCCCTCCAAAATTGGATAAGTCAGCTTGAATTTTATTGGATCGATTCTTCTTGAATATGGCTATAAAAGGATATCAATAATTCTCTCCAAATGAAAGAATAAGGTTCTTCACCTGTTTGTGGTAATCTTTACGAAGTCTCGAATAATGTTTTGATATGGTTAATTATGGGTATGGTTCACACACAATAGTTCGTACCATCAATTTTGATGCCTTGCATGGAAAACAATACATGGCACAATTTTTCTCATGGAATCACACTATTGGTAACTCATGAAATCATTATACAAGGCCTTCATCTTATTATAGAAATTATGTAGCTCGTAATGTAGACTATGCTTTAGCCCTATCATTTAGTTCACATGGCATACATCCTATGGCCAGAGTTGTATAGAATCTTCCATGGCTCGTATGGCAGAGAAGACAAAGTAAAAAATCCATTATATGATTCATATGGAAGATAAGGCATGGTTAATATAGCATCCATCATGTGATTCGTATGGCAGGCAAGACAAGGTACAACATCCATTCTATGATTCATATGGCAAACAAGGCATGGTTCACATAGCATCCATCATGTGATTCATATGACATACAAGATAAGGTATAATGTTCTTTCTATGATTCATTTGGAAGATAAGGTATGGTTCACATAGCATCCATTCTAAGGTATGTATAGCCGACAAACGATGATTCTCATGGTTACATTCAAAGACATGCATTAATGCTTATATGACACACTTCTCCTTACAATATCTTGTATTTATTATACCTGCAATTTATGAATATATATCAAGGTCCAACGTATATGTATGGTATCTAGATCATGCACATATGTATGTATCAAACTCTAGTGTCCATTATATGTTGATTTATGGTATCCTTGTATTCATATATGAGTCAAATGTGAGTGTTATGTGGATATTAACTTAGTATATTCAGTAAGGGAATCTAACCCTAATAGTTTGTTGAGGTTTGCTAATTAGTGACACATGGATAATGACCATGTATTATTAACCTTTATAAGTAACAACATGGTCATTATGATCTCTATCAGTGCATGCATTTGATGGCATTCTTCTGTGGTAAATATGATGAGATCCTCGAGTCCATGATCATGTTTGATAGTGATGGTAGAGATAAAAGATTGATAGTGACAGACAATGCCTTTGCTCCTTATTCTCCATGATGATAATAATATTTTTTATGATCCAGAGATGAGAATAATGAAAATTACAAAGACCTTGAAGTGATCTAGACATACATGACAATGCTCTCTATGATTTTTTTTCTTATGTTGATAACCCTCTTTGATGTTTCTTGTATTATTCACAGATGTAGTTGTGAACCTCTTTGGATTGATGACCTGATATTGTTTATTATGTCTCATGATGGTGTGCTTTCTATCTTAGAAGAAAAGTTGATGAAATATAATACAAGAAGAAGAAGAATTGATTTCCGGGTTCTCCCCCTCCTGGGTTTTGCCCTGGCCTTAGACCAATCTTGGCGTCTCTATGTGTGCTTTCCTTTCTTCTTTTCTTCATTCATGTTCAATTTCATTATTGTTCTTTCTACATAATTTCATATGATATAATGATGTTATACTATTAAGGGGTGAATTCAGTGTGTAAATGATGTAATGAAATTATCTTAATCAAAGAATAATACAACCTAAGAGAAAATTTCCAGTCATGATTACAGGCTTTTGGTGGGAAAAAATGGGAGCCTCTTATCAGCGGAGGATTCCTCTTCATTCATGAAAAAATTCACAAATAAGGTTTCTAAAGTTATATCTTTTTCTAGATTGCGTGGGAAAGAAATTTTAAATATGAAAAAAACATAACTAGTGGAGGTGGATAAAAAATTAAGACTCTCTATGAAGTTTCATGAGATGGATCCTTGTTGAAGGAAAATTTATAGAGCTTGGCATCTCTAGAAGCTACTAGAGATTATATGTTGGAAAATGATAAGGCATTATGGAGAGTCAAAAGTTGTGCTTTTTGGATCGAAAATGGAACACAAACATAAAGTTTTTTTTATCATCATGCTTATTATAGGGGGGAACTCAACTCTATCTGGGAGATTCATGACCCTGAGTGAAGAATGATAAGAACTTCTAAAGAGAAAGAAAAAATAGGAGTTCACTTCTTTAGTGATTTGTTCAAGGAGCCTAAGGGGTGCCCCATTCAAGAAATTTTATAGGTCCTTAGGATCTTTTCCCTATGTGATCACAGAGGAAGCAAATGAAATTATATTAAAGGTGGCATGAGAGGAAGAGGTAAAGGACACTCTTTTCTCTCTCAAGAGAGGAAAAAGTTTAGGACTAGATGGATTATTCAGTAGAATTTTACAAGGGATTCTATGATCTTTTAAAGGATGAAATCCTTAAGTTTGTTCAAGAATCCCAATCCTTGTGTAGGATGTTTAGTTTCTTCAACTCCACACATTTGGTCCTAATCCAAAAAAAGTAGGACATAAAGAATTTTCATAATTATATGATAATATATCGATGTAGTGTTACTTATAAGTTGGTGGCTAATATTATCACTTCTAGGCTCAAGTTCATTCTTGGTGACTTTATTTTAGAGGAAGAATTTGGATTTCTTACCAATTCTCAAATTCATTATGTAGTCACTTTGGCTCAGGAAGAATTACACTCTATTAATTTTTTTTTGTTTCCATCAATGGTTATCAAACTATATCTATTGAAATCCTACAATAAAGTTATCTGTATCTTTCTCTAGCTTTGTTTGTTACAAATGGGCATGACTATTGATGTTTTAAATTAGATCATGGAATGTGTTTAGTCTACCTATTTCATGGTCCTTACCAATGGGGACCCTTCACATTTATTTAAATCCTCAAGAAGCATTTGTTGGGGATACTCGTTGACACCTTATCTTTTTCTTTGCATTTCATAGATGATGGCTAATGCTAATTCCAGGAGTGTAATTAGGAGAGTTATGGTTCAGGAGGAGGTTTCTTTATCACAAATTATTTTTGTGGATGAAATGTTGATTATGGGTCGTGGATTTGACTTAGAAATTCATGTCCTTTGTAGAATTTTGGATATTTTCAAGGCCACTATAGGTATGGCGATCAATTCAGCTAATTTCTACACTATAGGATGTTTCCTTTAGGAGCGCATTCAAAAATAGTTGTCTTAGTGGTTATCTTTCACAGTTGGGGGTTTGGAAGTCAATCTCAAATATCTAAGATTCCATCTCAAACCCAATGTGTGTGTGTGTGTGATGTATATTATATACATGGATATTGATTATGGCTAGTCAATAAGATTGATGGTCATATTTCTATTTGGAAAAACAAGATATTATCAAAAGGTGGGAAATCAATGCTAGTGAAATTTGTGTTAAAATGAATTATGGTGTACTAGGCCTCAAATATGACAATTTTGAAAGGAATTCTAAGAAATATTCGCAAAATTGGTTTTCAATTTTTTTGGGTAGGAAATCATCAATGGAAAGACATTCCTCTAGTAAAATGGTCATCCTTGGCCAAGACAAAGAAGTTGCAAGGACGGGGTCTGAATAACATTGTGAATGTTTTCTTGTAGTCGCTTGCAATGTGTTCACTATGGAGGTTGATACGCAATCTTGATTTATAGGGAAGAGTAATGTGTTCTAATTATTTAAGGGGCCTTTCCTTGGACCAGTGGCACAAGACTCAGAGAAAGTATTTTAGATGTGGGTTTGTGGTATCAAAATATTTGGTTTCAGTGCTTCCTTTGATATGTCCTTGAGTAGCTTAGAGAATTGGAGATGTTTCAAAATTTTGAGTAGGAGAAAATCCTAATATTAGGGTTGGTAATGGGTACTCGTTATCTGAGGACTTGGTGAAATCTCTTTGCTGCAAGGGTATTTTTTTCTTATTTGATGCCAAGGCGCAGTCACCACATGTTGGGGATGTGTTATATTGTTTACATGACTACCTCCATGAATTGTAAATTGTGTTAGGTGTAGCAATGGTGGCAAAGCCCTCTTTTGTAGAGGTTTGAGAGTAATTCCCTTGAAAAAAAAAATTGGGCAATTTTTTATGTCAATTTTTGGTGGTTTTTGGCACATGATTTTTTCCTTTAGTGGTTTTGTGGCGCATCATGTGTTAGCCCATGGTATTTTAGTTTTGGTTAAGGAACTTTGGTTAATGTATTGGTGGTTTATGTATGATGTGGGATATACATACATACATGCATATATGTATTTATGTATATTGTAATACTACAAAGAAGAATATACTAAAAAATATTTTTGGTTTCTTTGTTTGGGCTTAGAAATTAAAATCCTTATGTTAATGTATGTGTTTTCCATTTCATATTTTATACTTTATTAAGAATATATTTGTAGCAAATCATTGTAAAGGGTCGAAACATAAATTTGGTCCTAGAGAAATTTTGGATTTAAGGGGATGTTTTTTAACTAAGGGATTTTGCTCAAGCTTGTGGTAGACCTATTACAGTGGGAGATATGTTGAATTGATTCTTGTGGTGAAAGGAAATGACAAGTATTTCAAAGATAAAGATGGAGAAATTCAATGGATACAGTTTTGAAATGTGGATGCTTAAAATGGAAGATTTATTGGTGGACAAAGACCAGTGGATACTATTGATCCAGGTATTGCACCAACAAGGATTTCGACATGAGACTCGACCACGTTGGATTGAAAGGAAAAGCGAACAATACAATTGTGTCTCTTAGATTCAAAATTACTAAATGTTTCACGAGAAGCCATAACAAAGGAATCAGAGAATAACTTATGGACATTATATCAGTCTAAGTCCTTAGTGAACAAATTGTTCCTACGAAAGAAGTTGTATAACATGAATATGAAGGATGGAGACTCAGTGGCATAGCATCTAAATTCCTTCAATATTATGGTAAGCCAATTATTATATGTTGATATTAAAATTTCATACGAAAATAAGTGTATTACTTTGTTGTGGTCTATCTTATTTTTTTCCCTAGGTGGTAATGCAACGAATTTAAGTTTTGATGATATAGTCTCATCCTTGTTATTAGAGGAGATGAGACAAAAAGACATTGAAAATTAGAACATAATGCCTTTGTTTGTGAGAGGACACTCCAAAAATAGAAATAAAAGTAAGTCCTCAAGAGGGATATCTAAATATAGAGTGAGATCAAATGCATTGTTTGTAAGAGGATGCTCCAAAAATAGAAATAAATTTAAGTCCTCAAGAGGGAGATATAAATCTCTACGAAAATTTGTAAAGGTATGTTGGAGATGCAGAAAAGAAGGGAATTAAAAGAAAGATTGTAAATCCAAAATTGATGAAAAAGGGAAGGGATCTAATGATGCTCCTTCTATAGAAGCAAAATCATCATCAAATGAAGGAGGTGGTATGTATTTGGATTCTTCAACTACGTGCATATATATCATGATGCATGGTTGGTCGACTTAGGTGCATCCTTTCATATGAATCGTCATAGGGAGTGGTTCTACGTGTATGAAAAATATTATGGAAGTGATGTTTTCTTATGAGATGAATTGACATCCAAAATAATAGGAAGGGGAAAAGTCAACTTGAAGCTCATGGGAGGAAGGATTGGAACATTCCTTAATGTTCTAAGCATCATATAAATTTCAATTCTATAAGAAAGATACTTGATACAGGTGTAAAAATAACATTTGAAAATGATACATGCAAGAAAGTTTGAGGATAACTTGTACTGTTGAGGGAGTTTAGATTGAAAATTTGTATAATCTGTAATGGGGCACCATAAGTAATAGGTGTAAAGAGTGGAACAAAAGAAGGAAAAAATTCCTACAGTCTTTGGAAAAAATACTATGTTGTGGTATCAAAGACTTGGACATATCAAAGAGAAGGGCCTTCAAGTACTACATGATAATGGTATGGTAGAAGGTATGTATGAGTTAAATTTGCATTTTGATTTATGTGAAAATTGTTTATATGAGAAGCAAAATTGAGTAAAATTTTATGTAACACCCTCTTCCCACATCTCATTAGGGGAATTTTGAGGTCTAAAATGGGTCTCCTAAGAAAAATGTACAAAAAAATAAACTTTATAAGAACCAATAACATTCAAGATGATGATGTCAACCATGGGGGATGATTCACCATTTTTGGAGTAAAAAGTAAAAATATAAAAAAATAATAAAATAAAAAAATAATAAAACTACTTTTTAAACTTGTATTTTCAACTTATCTCCCTAAGGTTTTACTCAAATTTCGAGTGGGAGTACTGGTTGGATGCAAAATTTAATTCCTCATCCAAGGAGTACCCATGTTGCATAATTTCATTGGTCCCTGTTACACAATAAATGAGAAATACATTAAAAAATGTGATTGAAATGACAATTTTCATGTATTTCTCATTTTTTATGTAGCAGGGCCTATCGAAAGTATGAAACATGGGTACTCCTTGGATGAGGAATCAAATTATGCATCCAATGAGTGTTTCTGCTTGAAATTTGAGTAAACCCATAGGGAGTAAGTTGAAGATACAAGTTGAAAAAATAGTTTTTATTTATTTATTATTATTTTTTTTTTCCTCTAAAATTTAATGATGTAATCTAATCTTATTTTATTATTTCCACTATTATTTTATAATTTTTGTCATGCGGAAAGAGTTAATCTTGCGGACAAAACCAACCTCCCTAGAAGCCTAAGACTTTCTAGTGACAAACAAGACAATTAAGAGCAATCCTTCTCTAAACATGCATTATCATACGAGAAACCAAGTGTTTAAGATCCTACCTGTAGTCCCACGCTGTTGTAGTAGTCTAGCTTCGTTGATCCAGATGAGCTCCTCCTTCACTTCGAAACCTGCATACACTAACAATCAAACGATTACATAACACCTGAATATCTCATAAAACAAAACATATTCAACATATAGACCAAGGAGTATATGAAACAATTCATTAACAACAAATCATTGAGAAGAATGGACATATTTGTATTAATAGGAAACAAAAGAAACCATTACAACCTGAGCCTTGGTGTTGTGCAAGTTCCTCCCAGGGTCCAGCAAGAGTTTTCCTCTACTTTGACAAGCTCACCCACTTCCAAATGAAACAAGAAAGGATGGGAATCTCTCCTCACAAACTTCTACAAGGAATCCTAATTCCAGCAGCATCTACCCTTTGGAATGTTCAGCTTTCAACCTCCCCTCCTTTGGCCCAATGCCTATATTTATAGTGTTCTAGAGGAAGTTATTCAGGTCAACATCAATGGGATACTCCCTCTTTTGGATGGGGTAGCTCCTCTCTTGATGGGATAAGTTCCTCTATCATAGGGATGCATGAACCATCTGGAGGCGCTCAATACACGTCAAACAATCTTCTAGAATCCTCTAGAAGTGACCACAAGTAACTTTTTTAAGATGAAACTAGCGCCTTTTGACCTTTACAGGGGTACGTACCCATCCCTTGGCTTACAGAGCGTACAAGTACGCAGGTATAATGAGCTTGGGATGCGTACACGCAAGCAAGGTAGAGAGAACCTGCGTACCCAGAGATAAACATGTTTTTAATGACTTTCTCTCTTTTTGAAGTTGACATGAAGAGCAGAGGTATGGGGCTTGACAAAGAGGACAATGTGGCTATTGATGAGGCCACATAAACTGCAGATAGTCAAGGTGACAAAATTCAGTGTAACAGATTGCCCACTAAAGTACGAAGCCTGTAATAGATAAGGGGGTTTTATATCATCTAGGAAGGGTGAAGTACTTTATCATTTCAAGGATTATCTTGTGGAGAGCCCAGTCAGAACCTGCAATTTTCAACACAAAATACATGTATAAGATTATATCATTGCTGAGGTAAGCATTCCCATACTCAGATCAAAAATTTAACTATTGGACTAACTATTCTGGTACAAGAATGATTTCATAATACATCATAATCATAGACTCCTGTAGACACAGTATGGGCGCAGCCATCTGTTTATGATTGGTCTACAACATAATGAATACAAAACTCCTCGCAGCCTGGATGGTGGAAACTAGATCCAGGGTCTTCATTTCTACTTCCCGAATTGGTACGATTCTAGCCATGTGAATAAATGGGTCGATGTCGAACATGGTAGAAACCACTTGATTACCAGTCAATGATGTAAACTGTTAACAAGCGTGAGAGAGACCACCAGTAATGTCAATGGTTCTCAAAGTACCCAGCACAATCCATGAGATGTGAATGAATGAATCGGTGTCGAACATTTCATGGGATCCTTCGATCGCAAGTCAATGATGAAAACTGACGTCGAAGGCGAGAAACCTGCCATTGATGCATGCAGACCTCAAGGTACTGACGATTTCTAAGTCAACTCTCTAGATAATGTGCTGATGTCAATAGAAAGCGACTCGTCGTAGGCAAGCCCACAACATGAAATCATAGTTCAAGTTGAAGAAATGTTGCTGTAAGGACTAACTCAAGGATGACAAAATGGATGATAGGTATTTTGCAATCGAATGTTTTGTTTACAGACCTCTTGAACACATAACGACACAATAGATGGCTTGGTTACAAATGACTCAAGGTTAATTCCCATAACCCGGCTAAAGAATGTCAATGATTTGGTCAACTGTGAGGCAAAGGATTTCCCAACCCAGGTGAATGAAAAAGTGTCGTGTTCAAGAGTGGTAGTAAGGTTTTTCTGAGATAAAAGGATATCAAATAGGCTCATTCTTCTCTCTTTTTCCCCCACCATTTCTGGCAAGTACCTCTTTATTTTTTACAAGATTGAGGAGGATAACATATGCTTGATTATAAGCTCATCCTTC
>APFE031730510.1:38834-54897 GCA_000404065.3 Pinus taeda | reverse complement strand
TAAAATAATATTTTATAATTCTATTTAACTTTCACTTCATTATTAATTTAAAATATATTGATTTAATTTATTGATTCAAAATACACATGTATTGTTAGATTAAATTTTCTTGAATGATATATATAAGTAGATGAAAACTTATTGTTATATCTTTTAAAAACTTGCTTGCACTTAAGTATAATCCAAATAGATTGGAATAACAACAATAACAACAACTCCATATCTAATAATAAAAATTGATTACAAGTTCTAATTATGAGGAATGCATAGTTGTTTCTTAATATAATATCATCCCAAATTTCTTATGGAATATGTGCCTAGTATGAAGGAAATGTGTAAGTTTGTCTTTCCACCTAAATTGTTTGTAAATGCAAGGCTAAATAAAAAATAAAAAATCTAACAATATAAATTACCATACAAAATATATAAATAATGTTAACTTCAACCAAAAAAAAACTTAAATAACCTTTTAAATAAACAATCAAAAATCTATTAACACAACACAATTCCGTATTCTTGGCACTAATAGAATTGGAGTTCATTTTAAGTGGCTAAATTTATTTTGGTTGTAAATCCTTACTGTTTTCTTGTTTTGGTTCTTAGTCCATGGATTAATACTCCCTATAACACATAAATTCCATATAATGGCAAAGCTCCTTAAATAATTCATATCATCATTTTTGGTTGAGTCTAATTTTATTTATTATTATTTTTTTTAAAACTAATTTAAAAAATTTAACTTTATTTGAATGAATTATGTGCACTCTTTCACTATTGATTACAATTTGTCACTAAGTGGGTCTTCTCATACTTAATCAAATCCCTAATCTAGTTAGAATATTAAAATATTTTACAACTAACTCAAATCGCAATGTTGTTGTCAATTGTTCAAGGACAAAGGTAAAATAAGCATAAGATACTCTCATTAAAAGATAAATCTAGTTACTATCATTAAAAAAGAATCAAGAAGCAACATTTACCATTTACAAATTATCTCCATTAATATAACTATTTCAATTTGCATTGATTATGTAAAATTTAGGGAGAAAAAATAGAGTTGTAGCAAATTAGAGTGAAAATATTCAAATTGGAATATTTTTGTGGAAGGTAGGTTTTGATACCTCTTTGCCATAGCAATGATGGTAATGTTCTAATTTCTTAGCCAATACTTTTGCATATTTACATTTCACTAAAGAAAACTTGGGAATGACACAAATTTCTAATTTAATATATAGAATTGTCTTTTCAAATTCAAAACCCAATAAAATGTCCAAAACTTTATTTTGCCTCTAAAACTCAAAAATCAATAAATGCCAAAATTATGAAAGATACTTTGGTGATGGTGTGTACCTATTTGCATCATTTATCACTTTTTGTGGAATTATAACTATATGAGGCAAAATGGTAGGTTTCTTTTCATACCTAACATACTTAAATAAAAATAATCACAAGACATAAATATATTGATGTTTACAAAACCAAGTAACAAAGAGAAGTGAAAATTAAATAATCATAAGACATAAAAATCCTTGAATTTAGGGGTTCTTATATATAAAAATATGCTAAAGGTTTTAAATGTTCCCAAGGTATGTGCATCATTTACTCATTTTTTTGTGTTACTTTGTTAATTCCATTAGTTTAAGGTATTATGATATTATGCTTGTAATTTATGCATTTTTCAAACCTAAATTGTTTTGGATTTAGGTGATACTATAAGATAATTAAACACTAATCTTTTAATTATATTTTTTTATTTTTTTTATATTCAATATTTTTGTAAATGATTTTTAATAGAATTAGTTAGAAGAACATGATATGTTAAAGGAATTATACCTTGCTAAAGAAAAAGAAAAGGTACATATACATTATAAAAGTGTAGAAGAAGATTGTTTTGAAAATTACTTTTTATTGAGAAATAAAAAAAAAAATGTAATTGAGCTTTCAAATAACCTTCTCCATAATATCATGTATAACCTTCTCCATAATAACTTGGAGGAAGTGTATTCTTACAAGTATCTAGGAATTGATATCCATCACAAGCTCAACTGGAATCATAGCATTGAGAAAAGGATCAATGGGGGATGGAAAGCTTATTTTGGTCTTTTGTAATCCGGTCTTGAAATATTGTAAACAACAAAAACCTCGTAATTGTGGGATAAAAAAGAGAATTCCTCTTTGAACTTTAGTCACTCCTGTTAATCCTTATTATGGCTGTAAGTTTGGAGCTGCATTCATTCCAGAGAATCATGGAGAAGGATTGAGCAAATCCAGAAGGTTTTATAATGTATAACTGAAAATTAAAAGTTAATACACCGTATCCTATTCTCCTTAGATCAGGTCTTCCCTAGTATTTGAGCCTAGCTTATGCTCAGGTTTCTGTTGGTACAAGGCACAAGCTCAAATAGAACATAGACAATCATAGACTTCCTAAAGCTAGCTTTAAAATTCCAGCAAAACCACCTAAGCTACGAGGATGGCATAAGGACACAAGGGCCTGGTTAAACTATTGGGAGATCAATGAGAATGATGCTTTGCAAAACATAAATAATATTAAAGATATTGTTACTTCGAAGTTCAAAGAAAAATTGTGGTGTGAGAAAGATTTAGCATCTAAAAGAAAATTAAGTTATTATAAGAAGGTCATCAACCCCACCCTTGAAGATCAAAAGTATCTCTCTATTTTAACTAGCTCAAAGAAGAAAATTAATATAGCAAAGATTAGAACGAATTCTCATGAGCTCCATAGTGAAACTGGCCGTTGGGCAGTTCCTAAAACGCCATGGACGGAAAGGATCTGCCATATTTGTGAGAATAGGAGCATCGAGGATGAAAACCACTTCCTCTTAGAGTGCCCTGCATACAACCACATTAGATCTCAATTTCACAACCTTTGCTACAATACTGACCTTCCTAGCCTTCTACAATGTCAAAATTATAGTGAGCTCGAGAGGCTTCTCTCCAAGCTTTTTGAGCATAGGAATAAAATCTTAAATCAAAATAAATAATTTGTCTTTTTAGGTCCGATAGATCATTATTTGGTCTCAGCGGACGTTAACCATCATCATCATTATCATCATCATAAAGAAAAAGTATAATTGACAAAGGTTGACATATATATCAAAGCACATGGTATGATTCTTTACCAATTATGTTCTTGCATATTATCATGCAATCCATTTGGATACTGTTTATCTTTTGAAATTCATGTGGTACATTTTTGAAACAAAAAGAATTAAAAATCTAAAAATCTAAATAACCATACAAAATATATAAATAAGGTTAGATTAAACAAAACTTAAATAACCATGTAAATAAACAAATAAAAATCTATTAACACAACAAAATTCCATATTAATTAGATTGTTGTTTATTTTTCAGTGACTAAATTTATTTTGGTTATGAATTCCTATTTTTTTTTGGTTCTTACACTGTGGATTCCTACTCCCTATAACAAGTGAATTCCACTCCCTATAACAAGTGAATTCCATATAATGGCAGAGCTTCTAAATAATGCATATAATGTTTTAGAGTTTGGTTCTCTTTTTTATTATTTTTTTAAACTAATTAAAAAAAATATTTTTGTTTAAATGCATTATGTACCATCTTTCACTATTGATTACAATTTGTAACTAGGGGGTCTTCTTATAGGTAATAGAATCCCTAATCTAGTGAGCATATTAAAAAATATTTTAGCTAATTCAAATAATAATGTTGTTGTCAATCTCTCAAGGACAAAGGCTAAAATAAACTTGAGATACTATAGTTATAAGATAAACCTTAAGAAGACTTAAGAAGAAAGATTTACCTCTCACAAATTATCTCTAATAATATAACTATTGCAATTTGGGTTGATTATGTAGAATTTAGGGAGAAAAAATAGAGTTGTAGCAAATTAGAGGCATAGCAATGATGGTAATGATTTAATTTTTTGCCCAATTCTTTTGCATATCTACATCTCAAGGAAGAAAACTTGGGAATAGTGGAATTAGGAGGCCACAAATTACTAATTTAATCTCTATGTTTATCCTTTGAAATTCAAAACCCAATAAATTCATAAAACTAGATTTATCCAAAAACCACATAAAATGCCCTAAATTGCATTTGTCATCTAGAATTCAAAACTCAATAAATGCGAAGATTCTAAAAGATACTTTGGTGATGGTGTGTAGGTATCCATCATTTTTCACTTTTTGTGGAATTATCTACATCAACAATCAGAAAATAAGTATATGAGGCAAAATAGTAGGTAATTCTTTTCATACTTAACATACATGACTAAAACTCTTGTTATTTCAACTTAGCTACCAACACCAAGTAGCAAAGAAAAGTGAAAATTAAATAATCACAAAACATAAAAATCTTGTAACAAAGAAAAGTGAAAATTAAATAATCATAAGACATAAAAATACTTGAATTTAGGGGTTCTTATATATAAAAATGTCCTAAATGTTTTATTTGTTATGATATTGTGCTAATAGTTTATGCATTTTTCAAACCTAAATTGTTTTTTTGATTAGTTAGGTGATATTAGAAAGGAATTAAACACTGATTTCTTTTTCCTATTCTATATTTTGGTAAATTATTTTTAATAAAATCAGTTAGTACAACATGATATGTTAAAGGCATTATACCTTGTGAAATCAAGAGAAAAGGAATATATAAATTATAAAAGCATAGAAGAAGATTGTTTTGAAAATTAATTTTTATTGAGAAATAAAAAAAATGTAATCAAGCTTTCAAATAACCTTCTCCACAATATCTTATATAAAGAAAACTTATAAATTGACCAAGGTTGACATATATATCAAAACACATGGTATGAAGCTTGACCAATTGTGTTGGTGCATATTATCCTTCAATCCATTTGGATACCATTTCCCCTTTGAAATTCATGTTGTACATTTTTGAAACAAAATTTCTGAAAGTAAAAAGTAGGAATTTCAAGAAATGAATTGAGGATGAAAAAAAAGAACACATTAGTAAAAAATACAAAACAAGTAAAAGCACATTGAAGAAGATAATTAAGAGGTCTCAATTTTGTAAGGCCAATAATTTAACCTGATACAAGTCTTAAAAACAATAAACCAATGGAGCAATGTGATAATAAACATGAAATGATTTTCAATTTACTAGTGAGCCTCCATATAGAAAATCATCACAACTTAAACAATAACATATGATGTCCATTTTGCAAGTGACTTTATATAAAGATAAAGGGACTATACAATTAAAAAAAAATTCTAAAAAATTTAATAAATTAAGTCATCCTTAGACTTGTCATGTCTCATATTTTGACATTCAAGTGGTGACTACTAACACAGATGGAGATCGATGTAAAAGAGAAGGCAATAAGCATAAATTTTCATTACAAAATCATAGAAATCCTGGAGTGTAGTTCAACAAATAATAAAAGATATGCAAGGCAATTTACTAATTGAATATTTGAAATAAAACTTAAAAAAAAACCGCAATTCCCAGCAGAAAATAGCTATTCTGATGTGGAGATGTATTTAAATTCAGCTGCAAGTGGAATGTGATCCGAAGAACGCTTAACTGAAGGAAGTGCGCAGTCCTTCACCTCGTCCTCATCAATCAGCTCCAGTAACGACACCACCTTCAACTTCTTGGCACTGTAGAGAATGTAGTCCAAGGTTCCGTGAAATTTTCCTTGGGGATTCTGTGCGGAGCTAGTGAAACGCGGTTCCCCTGTTTGACTATCTATTTTCTTCAACACTTGTTCCAGGGGAACAGCACATCGAGAATAGGAAAGATAAGCATTTCCTATAGGTATTGTATGAAGAAGCTTCAATCTATCAGATGGATGAAAACGCGAAAGTTCTTGGTGTGATGGATGGACACTGCCTTTGGTAAGAAGTGAGTGGACGGCACTTCCTGGCAAAGAATTGAAGTCACCACATAGTACAAGAGTGAGATCAGGGTGATCCGTGACATATGCCTCCAACGTTTTGACCAAATAATCAACCTGCAATAGTTTTATATCTCTGTTCTTAGGATTTGCATGGATGTGGGTATTGGTTATGCATAGACGTTGATGGGCATTGTTGAATGAAAGGATCACTTGCAGGGCAATGTTGTCTCTATATACCAAATGAATAGACCAGTGAATTTCCAAGTGAAATTGGTTCAGTTTATAAAAAGTTGCACAACCATCAACACAACAGTCAACAGTTGGAATGGGTGGCTGTCTTTCCTTTTCCTTAAACACCCCTGCATATCCTAATTTGCCCAATTCTGGACGGAAAAAATAAATAAAATGGTTCTGTTGGACCTCCTGGAGGCAAATGATGTCAGGATCGCACTGTAATATTTCTTTCAACAAGTTTTGTCTGCGATATGCCCATTTGAGAGCGAATGAAGGACAGTTGGGGAAGTGTTGTGAGGTAGCGTATACGTCTGCGAGAACATTGTATGTCACAACTGTGAATGTCAAACTTCCATCATTGTTGGTGTCATTCTTAATTTGTATCATTTGCCGAGGACTTGGAAAAGGAATAACAGGCTTAGTAACAACACTTCCCTCTCCTTCAACTTCGAGAACTAATACCTTGCCCACATCTTCAGTGTTGGGTTTGTAAAAGTCAGAGGAAGACAGTAACAAACAAGTGTCGTTGGGAAAATTGCATTCATCAACAATACTACTCGAATACCATTTCTTGCTCCTCGAATACCATTTCCTGCTCCTCAAATAATCATAATCACCACTTAAATGCCCCTCTACTAAATCATTTGCATGCAGTGTAATATCAACAACAGGTTCGATAGGAACCATTTTTAATGTAATATCAACAACAGGTTCAACAGGAACCATTTTCAATTCCACCATTTTTACCCTTAAATACTCTTTCTTGTTCTACTTTCTTTAGCCTCTTCGTGTACCAGCTTAACAATCTTAGGTTCGCGTACAAACTTGTTTATTTTTAGCCTTCTGTTGTGAGTTACCAGCCTTTTATAAGCCTTACCGGCTTGCTGTGGTTAAGATCGAATTCTGTTTTTCACCTGAAATATAGCTCCGCGCAAATGGATCTGTAGTTTTGTTCGTGATATAAATAGAAAAGATTTCTCCATGCGTTTATACCGAATTTCACTAACTTTATTTAAATTTAAAATTAAAATTGGGGCTTGTTTGCAATGTCGGCCTGATTTTATACCGAATTTCACCAATTGAAATTGAAATTGGGGCTTGTTTGCAATTGACCGCTCATCCGAAGGATGGATGGGCGGTCATAGTTCCATGATTTACTTAATTTTAATACATTGTAGCCTAAGAAATGACATCTCCCGAGAGAAGTCTGCTATCTGTCCAGTATTTTGGAAAAGTAAACTTTTAGCCATAATAAATAATGAAAGTAAGCAGTATGTGCAGGTTACTAATGATTTATTAGGGAAGATAAAACTAGTATAATTATACCCATTAAATGGCTCGTAAATGGGGAATAGGCCAGAAACAATTACTTTATCATGATACTCGTCAATTTACTTATTATGATAAAAAAGAAACCAAACCAAATCTTAAATTAGAGTATTATTAAAATAATTTTAATAAATATAAAAAAATTTATATATAAATGTTAGTTTCCTCTGAGCCTCTTATTAATTGATTTCTTTTTATAGGAACATTAAATGTATTCTTACTTAATATCCATAATGACATTTTTTTTAGTTCTTTGTTTTTTTAATTTTTCTTTAATTTGGAGGCAAACATTTAATAAGTTAGATGTTTGAGGTTAGGGTTTCTTATCATTGCAAAATATTAGAGTTTCTAGTCAGACAATTAGTCCACTTTGTATTAGTGGGAGAGATCTCATTTTATTTGTTTCTTTGTGTGTATATCAAGATTCTTTCATGCTTCCTGCTTACTATCCATTCCTTAGCCTTGGCATAATTCTAAATTAATTTAAAACCTCTTAAGAAAAGGATCATGTCACAAGTAAATGATCTATAGCTTCTTCTACTTATGGGTATAAACTACACCATCCATCTTCTGCTGAAAATGCTTTCTCTATAAAACATCCCAAGAATGATCCTTGTGGTTTACTTCCATACACAAGAATATTTTTTTATTGGAGGCACACCTTTCATTTCATATGGTTCTCCACCACCAAATTCCTTCTCCCACTAAACCTTCCTCAACTACAACTTTATATCCCATCTTGGAGGCACAAGTCATGGAAGGTTTAAAAGACCATAACTCTTGGTCTTCATCATCCCTTATTTTTGTATTGCAATATTTAGAAGCATTTGTCCATATCTTCTAAACTTAGAAAATATCTTCTCACAATCCAAATTTCTCATACATGAGCCATTTTTTAGCCAAATTGTGGATGCCTCCTAGTTTATGATCTACCTCCGTGAAAAAAAAAACCTTGCTTTGAAGTTCTTGGATCACCTCAAGAAGTGATCTATGCTAGGTATTACTTCCTATCCAATAGCTAGTTGCCATCAAGACTTCACCCCCTCTACCCACGTTTGACAACCACTAGTTATTAATTAATACCCTTCCCTCATGTGTATGTTGTACATATATGCATGTGGATATTGACATTTGGGTTGTGAATCTCACTCCATGGTAAACAGTGTGAGGGACATGTAATTTCACATTGGAAAAGCCCATGAGGTAACTTGTTGCGGTTGGTGAAAACAACACCTCGGCCCCACTCTAACCACTTCATCCCAAATTGACCTAATTTCACATCTAGGGAGGGTAAACATGAGATGACTGTCACTATGATATGACCTAGCATCCAAGTCCCAATTATGGAAGTGGGGCCTACAACCTGAAACCTTTTTGACATCCCTCTCCATTTACAAACTACTAAGGAGTCAAATACCCACCCTAGGTAAACAACGTGGACCACACAACAAACTCACCGTTCACTATAGGGGCTTCGCGGTGAAGCCCCTCAAATTTTGTAAAAGCATATAATATTGTAAAAGTTGAATGATTCTCGACCATAGTCCCTTGTATTCTCGAAACCATGGTATTGGGTCCATGGTAATGTAGCGATGTAATACCTCAATGTAATAATATATATAGGGATGAATAATAAAGAAGGAAGGCATGAAATGAATCAATATGATCGATATCTATGTTTATGGTTGTATTTTTGTGATCTCTACTTTGGAGAAAGGGGAAGGATGTGCAACTAAGTGCGTGGAGGCTTCGGTCAATAGCTTAGTGCACACACCATCTGAAACTTAGTGCATAGACAACCTACAGTTGTGTGTGCAGGTGAAGAACTATTTGTTATACCAAATTCTCTATTATAAGAAACATCACTTATGGATGTGGTCCCACATTCAGATGAACCACGGTAAAATATGTGTCTTCATGTGTTGATTTTCTTATTGACTACACTTTATTTCAGTGCTGTGAAGTTTATTAATGTTTATGATATGTTTAAGTGATGAATGCAATTCTACAAAGTAATATATAAGTGAGAAGTAGTTCATGAATGCAAAGTAGTTTATAATTGTTAAAGCATAAGAAAATACAAAATTTCCACATCGCAGTATCCCTCCATGTTGCAGTAACCTCTTTCTACAACATCCCATAATCACTTCGGGTGAGACTATGATCTTCTTGGAGATCATTGCTGAAGGGGCTAGTGAGTGAGGTTTTTGTTGGTGCATAATAAAGAATCAAACAAGGGTTAGCCAAACCTAAGCCAACAAATGGTTTTGTTGTCGGGACTGGGATCTATTTGAGGGATACGTTTATGTGGCATCCATCAAAGAAAGAAATTCAAGATTGGGTAGAATAGAAGGACCAAGAATTTGCATAACAATAAAATAGTCATCTCTCAACTCAAAGGTGGTTGGAGAAGTATATTTTTGAATATAAATATGAAATCTTCTTCAATTTGGTCCATGTGGAGTTATACGAGTGGGTATCAAGGTTGAAAGAGAGAAATAAATTTTTGAAGGAGACGGACCTAGGGAGTAGACTCCTAAGCTCATACAACGACTCAAGAACATTGAAAATAGGATCTTAAGAGTTTTTGATTTCTGGATTGATAACATATTGGTAGGATTCATTACACAGTTTGTGGTGGACTCGATTGTGTCCTATAGAAAAGAATAATGGAAAATTTTCAAAATATTGCGAGCTAAGTTCTTGAGATCTCTAGAGATTTGGATTAAGATGCTTTTGTGTGAAAAGGAAATTTTACAAATGCAATGAGATTATTGGTTACTTATGTTTGGGAGAAAATTGGAAGAAGAAACTGGAACAACATGAAGTGGAAAAATATATAGGATAAACACTAGGAAGAGATCCCCTCGCTAAGATCCAAATACTTTTATAGAAACTCACTATAGCCCTCTTTTAAGTGAGTTTGAAAGTGAAGAAAACTTCTGTGAGAACCTAGCTTGAAAGTTCACTGAAGTCATAATTAAGTAGAAATGAGGGTGCTTTTGGGTTTCCTTGTCCTACTACCCCCCATCCCCCTACCCTTATGAATCCCCCTCCCCCACCCTCTTCCCCTCTCCCTCCAAGAAGAACTATGGCTGCTGATATTAAGATACCTATCTTAAAAGGGATTGGAACAAAGGATCCATACCATTTCTGGTTCTTATGTGACATAGTATGCCCAGTGAAGCAGGTCCATGTTGAAAATATGAAGAAAGCATAGCTTGTCACTACATTTCGAGATAGATATTTGACATGGTACATGAAGTATTCGATAAATCAAATTAGATGATTTGCAAACATTAAACAAATTTTGTAAAATAATTTAAGAATTCGATGTCTTAGTCATAGTACATCACAGAGCTAAAAGAAATCAAAACGGAAGCCTACTTAGTGTGTTTGGGAATTTGATGAGAGATTCAAAGTATTATTAGATGAGGTGAGCTATGAAATAGCTTTGCAACAACATAAAGAATGGTTTATAGTCCAATTGTGTCACATATAAGATTGCCTTTCTGGCAACAGAAGATAGAAACTCAAGCCGAAGATTTAGAAATTGCGATGAAATTAGAAGCTTCACCTATAAGTGATACCAACATAGGTATGCAGCAGATCCAGAGACAACTCACAAATTTGACTCTCCATATACAATATATGAAGAAAAGTAAGGAAGCCATAGAATAAGTGTGGTATACAAAGTGTAAAGTAGAAGATCATTCTAAAGAATAAAGCCCTCTCTTCAAAAACTACATGGCTAGTGGAGCACCCAATCCTTTAAATCTTGGATCCATATTATGGTGTGAGATATTTAAAAATAGGGGTGAACATTAAGAAGAAGATTGTTATTTGTTATGAAAATCAGGCATTATACCTTGTGAACCGTCTTTAACCTATGATGTTGTGCTAACTAATTTTATTAAAAATAATTTAAACAAAAATATAGAATAGGAAAAAAGAAATTAGTGTTTAATTCTTTTCTAATATCACCTAACTAATCCATAAACCAATTTAGTTTTAAAAAATGCATAAACTATCAGCACAATATCATAATACCTTAAATTAATGGAGTTAAAAAAGTAACATAGAATAGTGAATAAATGATGGAGATAACTTGGGGAACATGCAAAACATTTATGAACTCTATATTCCTAACACAGAGAGAAGTGGAGTCGACTGTACATAGATCAGTTGAGGGGTTGTTTTGGGTTTCTCTTATTATGTCTTCTAATGGAGATACACTGGGAGGTGGATTATGAATTAGATTTTCAATCATATCATCCTCATCTTGCAGTTTCCCCCATGGAAATTTATAATGCACACAACGGTGCAGAATAGACTTCATCCTCATCTTCCTCCTCCAACTAAAGAGGTAGATCATGTTTGAACAAGGGTTGGGTAGGAGGATATATGATTAATTGCTTGGACATATGCATGTTCTTTATGGTCATGTCCCAGCTCGACAACTGATGTAGGCATTGGTAGTAGCCAACCAGGTCTTCCCACAATGAGAGGACACAGTGAACTTCTCCTTTGGCTGGAGAACTAAGAAATCAGCAAGGGTACTCCCAAGAGTCAATGGAGACCTTCACATGTTCCACAATCCCTTCAGGGGTCATGGTGGAGTGGTCTGCTAGCTATAACATCATCGTGGTCTTCCTCAAGGAGCCTTGGAGGTTGAGTTTGAGCATTGTGTCCTTTGTCATAACATTAATGACAACTCCTAGATCAATCAAGGTGTGTGGGATCGCGGTGCCATTGATGTTGACATCAACTATTGGGCTTCCAGGGTCCAAATATTTTGGACAGATTACCTACCCCAACATCAGGTCGGACAGTTTCCCTATGACATTGATGGTTGGGGCATCTCTATTACGCCTTCCTAGATGCCTAAAGCACTTCTCTTTGATCAACCTATTGTAGATAGGCACATTTTTTATGGCTTGAAGAAGTGGTATATTCACACATAAATGTTTCAATTCTCCCATGAGTTAAGTTTCTTCTAGGGTAGGCTAGACTGTCACGGATAGTCTTTAAGGAAAGGGTGGAATCGCTTTAGGTTCACTTTCCTCTTTATCTTCCTCAACCTCCTAGGGTGGAGGCTGGCTATCTGGGAGAAATTTCCCATAGTAGAAGTTGGGCATGATGGTTCCCCACTATACTCTGGCTTAGCGTCTGTTATTCAGGTTCAGATTTAGTTGGGTAGGCATTTGGGGTTGCTTTGGTGGAGCAGGAGGTAACAGTTGTGGTTGGGCAGGTGGTGGAGGCAAAATAGAGGGAAGAGAGTTGTATTGGGGCCTCCACCCCTGATGAGGTGCACTCCACTGAGCTGGTGGTTGAGCATAGGATTGAAATGAATGGTTGGCTAGTTGGGCATGATATTGAGATGTGAAGGACCAAGGAGGAGGCATGGACTAGGAACGATGAGCAAGAGGGCCTCAAGAACGTATGGAAGTGACTTCGTTAGGGTTATAGTATGTTTGGGATGTCCCTTGCATCCCCTGCCGGTATGGTCTAGGTTCATGCAGCCTTCTTTGGTTTATGTAATAAATCTGTCCAGTGACTCCCTCAACCCCTTGATATACAACTTTAAGTATGGGTAAGGAAAAGCACTTATTTGTAGAATGATTTCCTTCACAGACTCAACAAACGTCTATAGAGTTCAATGGGAATTCATTCCTAAGATGCCTCTTGGTGCATCTAGGGAAAAAAATGGCCAAAGCCCTCTATGCTTCCTCTTGTTTCCTTTTGATATGAAAAGTATCAATTTTTATGACAAGAGTCTGTAGCATCTCACTCTTGAAGTCTTCCAACATGCTTCCAATTTCTCCTTTAATGGATGAGTTAGAGGAAGAGGCACTAGCTATGGGTTGACTCCCCCTACCTTTGTTTTTGGCTGCTCTTGAATGGTTTCTAAAAATATTCTTTATGTCCTCATAGGATAGTTGGTAGATGTCTCCCCTAGCTAGTAGATGGAGGGTGTCTAAAAGATCTTCCCAAATTCCCCTGAGCGGGACCAGCTTCAGAGACTCAAGGTCAAGTGTACACCTAACCATTTTGTAACTCACCTAGAACGTCTCCTCATAGTCTTCCAAGGACTCATCACTTCCTATAGTCATTCGGAAAATTTCTTCTTTAGTATCTTTTGACCTACAATAGTCTCGATACTTGTTAAAGGCTCGCTGCATCTGAGCCCAAGTTGTGATGCTATTGCCAGGTAATCCCATGAACCAGTGCAATGTTACATCCTTGAGAGTAGAAGGGAATAGTTTCAACTTTTGCTCATCTTATGCATAGTCATAGGTTCAAGAGATAAAAACAAACTCAAATAAAAAGGTGTGAGGATCTTCTATAGTCAGATCACGGAAATGAGGTAGGGTGGTGTTGTGGCCACCAACAACCCCCATTTTTATTTAGTGTTATGACTAATACTAAATAAGTGGGGACCCTTAGCCAAAAAATTTAAAAAACTCAATTAGTGATTGTACTTCCTTGTCAATAAAACTTACCGTCATGAACTTAAGAAAAGACCCTTGCGGAATCTAAAAAAAAATTAAGTTTTGTGATGAAGGAAGATAAAATCACTCCTTAAAGAATATCGCATCGCAGAAAGGATAATAGTATGCCTACTTACAAGCTAAACTCTGAAATCGCGAGAATGTGATGCGAAATTGCATAAGGATAAAAATATATCGCATCGCAGGTCTTAGAAGCTCACTTATAATAAAAACCGCAGAAAACGCTGATTTGCAATAGCGCATACCACAAAATCGCGCTTCGCAAGAAGTTGCTTAAACAAAAAATATGCATATCTTACAAAACATGCGACATGCGATATTGCGACCATGCGATATTGCAACATTGCGATAGAGAGGCAAAGAGATGTCACAATAGGACAACAGAAAGACTTGTGATCACGGAAAATTTTAAGAACCCCCCCTAAATTTACATGTATAATAAATGGGCGAATATCCATGGTATATAGGAAAAATGGAAGGCGATTTTATCAATAATATGATATGTATATATAATTTTTTGGCGAATCTCTCACCAAGCATAGCAGGCATGGCAAATATTTTACTCAATTATAAAATCTTGCGTTTATTGAATACACAAATGACATCATTGCATTTCTTTAAAATATCTTTTGAAATCAAAATTACCGAAATTACATATCGATAATCTAGTGGGTGTAAGATAAAATTCACCCATGCCATTCACAGAAAGCATGAAAAACAACCTAATACTATATATAAAACCAAGAAAAATTCAAATTCATCACTTCTAGGGACCTCATAACCACCCTGCTAATACAAGAGTATGTTCCTGTTTGCAATTAGAAAAATTACCCAAATTACAATCTGTTTACTCCACTTCTAGGGACCTCGTAACCACCTTGCCATACACAAGTATGTTTCCGTTTGAAATTAGAAAAATTACCCAAATTACAATCTGTTTACTCCAGCATATGTTGGAAAGTTATCGAAGGATGACTAGTGCAATCAATCCATTCCTTTTAGCCTTGGATTTGTTTCAGTTTAAAACAGAAGTATACAAATATACTTGTCCAATGTCTATGATTTAACCATTGACCTTAAGATGTTTTTACAATATAATTTACTAAGTCTATTTAATATCTTCATTACCATAAAAACCAACCTATATCCATCTTAACTCCACATCTACCACTCTTAGGGGATGAAATCTATCTATCCCTCTGGCCTTGGATTTGTTTCAGTTTAAAACAGAAGTATACAAATATACTTGTCCAATGTCTATGATTTAACCATTCACCTTAAGATGTTTTTGCAATATAATTTACTAAGTCTATTTAATATCTTCATTATCATAAAAACCAACCTATATCCATCTTAACTCCACATCTACCACTCTTAGGGGATGAAATCTATCTATCCCTCTGAGCACTTGGTAGACCCAGAATTAAAATGGATCTAAGACAAAATTTCCCTTTTAAATAGTCTATGCTCACATGAATACCATAGGTCAATACCATAGGTTATCATAAACCTGGAGCTTAAAAATTACTATTAGTAATTTATAAAAATTAATAGAATTAATAGTTGATTTTTATTTTATTTTTATTTTAACCAAGCTAAAATGTTTAACATACATTAAATTGCAGCATCCATTTTTACTCTTGATCGGATCAAATATTTTTTCACTCTATGCTAGTTTTCATATCACGATATTTGATACCTCTCGGGGGTTAGTCGATCCAGAGTAAATATGGATCTATTTTGGTTTAATTCCCCCATTCAAATAGGCTACATTCCAAGTGAATACCATGGGTCAATACCATGTGCCATTTTGGTGAATACCATGGGTCAATACCATGTGCCATTTTTATTTTTTTAATAGGGTTAATAATGTCTTTTTTGCATGGTATTAATATAAAAAAATAAAAAAATGTTTTATTCGTTTACCATACCTCTCGTTTATTTATATTTTTATTAATTTACCATACCATTCATAAATACAAGGTGACTTATGGAGTAAATATAAAAAAATGTTTTATTTGTTTACCATACCTCTCGCTTATTTATATTTTTATTAATTTACCATACCCCTTTTACAAATATGGTATAAAACCTCTTTCTTGATCCTTCATAAATAGAA
>APFE031730510.1:1428-25334 GCA_000404065.3 Pinus taeda | reverse complement strand
AAAAGAGGTTTTATTTTTTACCATGCGTCTAGTTTATTTATATTTTTATTTATTTACTATACCTTTTGAGTAAGTATAAAAAGACGTTTTATTTATTTACCATACCTCCACTTTACTTATATTTTTATTTGTTTACACCCTTGCATGTATATAAGGTGACTTATGGAGTAAATATAAAAAATGCTTTATTTATTTACCATACCTCTCATTTATTTATATTTTTATTAATTTACCAACCTCTTTTATAAATATGGTATTTGGGCCTTTGGCCCATAGGATTCACTTAAATAAAACCTATTCTTGAAAATGGGCGAATGGATTCACTTAAATAAAACCTATTCTTGAAAATGGGCGAATGGAAGGTTGTAACTCCTAATTTTAAGGGCTAAATTTACCTTTTCTACCCTTTCCCTTAAAATAAGGTGGGCTATTTGAGGTGATTTGTAAAAATGTACTATGATACAAAATATTCGCCCACTAAAAATTTAACACCCCTTAATTTCGCCAAAGGGCGAGAATTCGCCCATAAAATCACCCTTACTTGTGATATTTCAATATTACGATCTGTGATACTACGATATTGCAATATGCGATTATGTGATGTAGCGATCTGCGATATTGCAAAGCAAATCGCAAAATCGCTTCATCGCAGATTTTTCAGGCTCAGTATTCAAGAAAAAGCTATTTTCCATAAAACGAGCTGGTTATGCACTTTAATGCTCATTAATAAGGTAGTTGCTAGTTGTTAATGAAATATTGTTTCGTGTTTATTGAAGAGCTAGTTCACATAAGGTGGTATACTTTTTGCATGCCTTTAACATTTAAAGCTTTCTCGTCACTATTCTTATCATTACTCTCACCTCACTTGTAAACTACAGGAATGAAGAACGAAAAGCTATACAAAGCAGTAAACAGGAAGCTATGGGGAAGAAAGGTAAGGCTCCAATGTCTGAAGATAAAAAAATGGTGCCGTTTTACACAGACACTGCGTGCAACACAGAAGCAGGTATTTCCTCCTGGGAAGGCATGTATAATCTACTTGAAGAAGAGGATCCTAAGGTAACGGGATTTATGACTACTGTAGGCTCATCAAGGTCATCTGAAGCATCAGTTGCAGACTTAGCTTGTTCATTCCTGCACCGGATAGTAGCAAGATCCAAAATTCTCCCCTATATGGACACGATTAAGTGGGTACTCGATAGAGCCGATATTAAAAATAGACGGTTTAAAACTTAGGGCCAAGGACTTATTGGCTCATTTTCTCAACAATATTTGAAAATTATGTATCGTTTGCTACAACCTCAGGTAATTTACAACAAATAGTTCATGGAGATGTTTGCCAAAGAAAATGAAGAACTGGCAAAATTCACTAAAGACTGGTCAAGGAGGGATAAACCGCTGAAAAAGGATAAACACGGTATGTATAGTACTAGTTCCCTCACTTCCCCATATTTTTTTGCTGCTGCTATGATCTGTAGGCTTTATGGGAGGCTAGATATTAACAAATTTTCATCCAATTGGATACCATTGTTGGATGCTGCTGTTAATTCTATTATTTTGGATTGGTCTAGCATTTTGTCAGATAACTTAGCTACTCCCATTGTAAATTACTGTTCTGAAAGAACTGCTTCCCAAAGAATTTATCCCCCATTTTATTTATCGATATGTGATGGATGCAATTTGCTATGTTTCAAAGTTTCCTGTAATGGGATGGAAATGGACAACTCAAGACCCTCTACCCATTCATGTTTATCATAAAGAGTTGTGGGATTCTAAATTCCCCCCATTTTTCTACAAAATTTGTCATGGAGTCATGTCACCCCTCTAAAAGACATTGTATGACAAAGATGCTCCAAGATGCTCTCCAGAAGCAGAAGCAGACATACAAACAGTCGCAAAATGGTTTGGAGAGGAATTATTTACATATGTTAGAGTCTTCGGAAGTGCCGCTTCCCCTCACATCTTACCTTTGTATGTTCCCGATAAACTCTTGGCAAGGGAAATTGCTTATCAAACTTGTGGAGAGGGAGGTTTGACTAAGGATTTAAAGGATAAGAAGAAATCTATATGGCTACAATTTCCTGTAGTCTATGGGGCCTTCTCATTGTTTGATATAGGTCACGCTTTCAAAGAAGTGAACAATATAACCTGTCTGCAATTATTCAAATTCATAGCAAGACTGTTTGACCCTCACGATGTAGCTAAGAATTTCACTACCTTGTTTAAAATAAAAGTGTTCATCAAAGAAGCATATCCTTTTGATGATGTGTTTCAACAAGAAAGAACGCTTGAAGAAATTATAAATATGGCTCAAACGCGTTTCTCTCCACCAGAGTTTCAGAGATTCAAGACATACAGGGAAAGAAGGCTAGCCAATATCCCTTTAGAAAAGCTAAGCCTAGAACCCACAAGGGAACCGACTCCAAGCATTAGCCTCAGTGAAAGTTCTGATACAGGTAAATCTAAATCCAAATCTAAGAAAGAAATATCGGAACACTGTAAAAAATCCAAAAGTGACCATGGAAAAAGCGAAGGGTCAGTAAGGGATATTGCCTAATCAAAAGAGCCTGAACAACAACAGGTGTTAACTTCTCCACAAGAATATCTTCCCATTCTCATCGGTCAGTCACCATCAGATAGAACAGAGCTAGACAAAGAATGGCAGAACATCAATGATATCATCAACCTTGAAGGCCAAAGCATAAAGACACCTGAAGGTAATATACAAGCAACAGAAGAAATGGTCACAGGAACAATCGACGATATCTCGGACATGGAACACATCCCTATTACCCCATCTTCTGAACTTGTACTCAAGATAGAGGAAATTCCTCCTCTTGATGTATTTTACACTCCGCAACATAAAGCAGTAGTAAGAAGACAAAGGAAGAAGAGGAAATTGGAAAATGTGATATATCATGACGTAGAGAAATTGGATGTCCTCTGGCGAGATCCTACTACTAATCCAACTGAGAATCTCACCAAATTATCCCAAATTGCAGGAGCTTATGCCTTTGCAACTATTGATAAAGCATCTGAAGTATAGCAACTGCTAAAAGAAAAAGAAGACCTAATACAAGTCTTGTAGCAACAACTGCAATAAGCCAATGCTAATAACGAAGCGCAGAGACAGCTTGAAACACTACAATAGGAATTCCAGCAGATGCATGTAGTGGCCAATCTACGGTGCTAGATTAGACTATATTTAATATCAAGCAAGGTAGGTAAACTTAGAGGTACGCGTCTAAAGTCTATAGACATAAAGGGATCTCATCTACCTAACTAAGTGTCCACTGTGATAGGCTACAACACTCCTTTACAGGAGATTGAAATATGTTTCCTCTCACACCTTAACACTTAGATCATTTAATTTATCTAACTATTCTAAACAAACAGTGTGTTACTAGTCTGAGTTTTCAACCCTCTTACAAGGATATCATTCACAAAAGCTCTTTCCAGCTAACACACTAAGCATTCATGAAAACCAAAAGCTCTTTTAGGCACACTGAAATTTTAAATGCATGAGAACAGAGTCAACAGAGATACTTCGACATTTAATGATCGATCAAATCTTTTACAAGATATTGTTCAATGATCTAGCAATAAAATTCTAAAGCTATCACCATGAATATTATTTGCAAGAACTTCTAATCAAATCAATAAACTCACAAGCAAGAAAATAACATTAAACACTATTCACACTATTCAGATTTGAAAACGCTATGGAAATGAAAATAAAAGTATACCAATCTCCACGTAGGGCCCGTCCACGCTTCAATGGCACACTTAGGAAACTTCAAGCGATGAAAACGTTAACACATAAGCACTGTAATGGTAAAACTATGCCTGTAATTAAGTTCTGGAAATCGAAATCACATGTAAGAGCGATGTTTTGGAAACAATACACAAGAATAACAACTGTTCTAGACAATACAATACGCAGTGTTTTATCTGCTTGACTCCTATCCTATATTCACTAACTTTCCCTGTATAATCAAATGTACATACATTATGCAGATGTTTATGCTTTTGCAAAAAGAGTGATTTTTTGTCTTTTCTAACCTTAACTGATTTCCAAAGCAAAACGAAATTAGTTTGGGAAACTCTGGCTTTTTGCTGCCTTTGTGACCAAAAAGGATGGGTTTGACCAGCATTCACCATGTATCCAGGAGCTTTAGATTTGTTGTTGAATAGATCTTTCACCATGTGTGTACATTCTAGATCACGTTCCTATCCTTTGTTTTGATTTTCCTGCCATGCCATGTGTCACATCATAAACCATTTACAGGAAGTCATGACATCCTGTAATTTTGTTGAAAATTTCTAATTTTTAACATAAAAATTCACAAATTAAATTTAATGTAAATTAACAACCATAATGCTTTGATTAATCAATTTGAATGGACTATGAGGGGTTTATGGGAGAAAAAGATAGACAAATGATGGATTTCTAGAAGAAAAGGATGGCAATGAAATGGTAACAACATCTCCTCCCAGATCAATGATTTAGCATGTCCTCATGCTAATCTTGATGTGCTCCCTTTATACTCTATTCCTGCCTATGTCTCTGCCGCTTGTAACAATGCATCTATATTCTTCTGAGCTTGGGCATTCTTCTGAACGTGGAGCTCATGTTTCAAATTCTTGTATTTTTCTTTGAGAGATTTCTTTTGAGTATACCATTTGGTTGCCCACTTGCAAATGTCAGTTTGTTCAGCCTTGAGTTCTTTGATTTGCTCCTTTAGCTTCTCTTTTTTCTGCTGAGTCTTCTTGCTCCGAGCTCTCAACATTTCATTATCCTTCTTGATGACCTTCTCTAGCATGTTTTCCTCCATCAATTCTTCTTTTAGCTTTTCAATTTGTTTTTCTAACCTCCTTTGTTTCTTGTTTGTAGGCGCTGGCTCTTTCCCTTGTCCATTGTTACTCTCGACTTCCATTTCGGCTTCTGGTCCTGACCGTGAATGAGCACTGCTCTCAATGTCCATTGGTGCATGTGCATTTGACTCTAGTTGATCATCTTGTGTTTGGTTCTTTTGTATTCTCCTTGATCTTCTCGTATAAGTAGTGAAAATTTTGTCTTGCTCAATTTTATGGGTAGCTTCTTGCCTCATCTTTTTTGTCCTTACACTACTGCTATGTGGAGGAATATTTCTTGACTTGCACATAGGGATTTCCTCATCAATATCAAGCATAAACTCTGAGCACTCTTACTGTTCTTGTTCATCTTCTCCATCTTTGATTTGGTTTGCAACCAAAAATTCTTTCCATGTCTTTCCCCCCCTCTGCACTTCAAATTCAATTAGAATTTTAATCAACCCAAAATGATACAAACTTTTATCTTCATTACCCTTTTGTTTTTGAATAGTTTTTGACATCTTAGTCAAACTCTGTAAGAGGAAATAGGGTAGACTAATGGTGCATTGCCCTTTTAAGTGCAATAGGAGTTTGATGTGATATAGATATACTGTGTTGTAACGACCTTAACACGTAACAAATTTCTTAATAATGTACACCATTTCATCCCATGGGTGTATTAACCAGCTTCTAGGGACACCCTTTTTCCAGTTGACAGAGGAAACCCTTGACCTAGACATAAACTAAGTCCATGATTTTTCCTTGAATTGTTTTGTTTTGAAATATTTTTCCCCTTCTGCACTGATTCCCAAGGTTTGTGCTATGGTATCCTCTGAAATCCTAAAATTGAAGTTGCCTATCAATGCTTTCTCTCCATTAAATGTGAATGCAAACTGCTTGGTTAGTTCTTCATTGTTCCCATTAAACTTCTCTAGGAAGGATAACCATTGCTTTTCCCTTAAAATCGTAATACAGTCAACATGATATTGGGAACTATCAAATGTATTAGGCTCTGCTCTATTGGTCATTTTGAAAAACAAACTCCTGTTCTAACCCTTTTTGTTTATGCTTAATAATTCAACAAGGGTCTCTTGATTTGTTACCTCTGTTTTGTGCTCCACTCAACTGACCTGGTAGTGCCCTCTGTTATCGGGGTCTCCTTCTTCAATTGCTTGGGCAGCGATCGGATTAATGTCCTCGGATTATGGCGGAGGTAGAAACTCATGGTGAGCCTATTTACTATGATCTCCCTTTGTAGTGCCTACTGTCTCGACCTTCTTTGAAATCACAGAGTTTGAATCACTAATATGGGAACACCCTTTTATGAACTGAGATTTTTATGAAATGAAACTTAACAACCGACCTTACCCAAATGACTATAATGATAATGCAGAGCGCATTAACATCACAAAGACAGAGGAGTTGTACTGGTTTGCATAGGTACAATCATGAGAATGCCATAGACATATAAGGAGTGCTGGAGTGATGATAATAGATAGTTGTTGCATGAGTTGACTTGGGTCAAACAATCGTTTTATAACTTGGCCGATTCAAAAAAATGAATGAAATCGCTTAACACTTGGCTCTCCAATGATTCACCACTTGTCCATTACTTGTTGGTACTTGGCCGATTAGGAAGATGATGGATCGATGTTAAGGTTTGATGGCCAATTCAAGAATGAGGAGTTAATGACAAGGTTTGAAGGGTGGTGTAGGAAAAGATTTAAAAATCGTAGGAGGAATATGGCAATATGCTAAAGTGTGTTGGGAATTGATAGCAGAGTTGAGTAGTTAGGAACGTTACAAGGGTGATGGGTATAGGGGTGTTTTTGAAATTGATCATAAGAAATCATAATCATCATATTTAACACTAAAATAATTCAAGAATTTTAAATGTTAAAAATAAAAATTACAACAATACATTACACTTGTTAGTTGACCAAAAGTTGATTTGGCATGCATAGGTAGGACTGATCTTCATTGTCGAGAAATGACTAATCTTCACTGTCCATAACAGGTCCCTTCTAAGGTATCTCTGAAATTTGAAGAATGTTTGTGCAGCTTCTTTGAAATCTGGAAAACTATGTGTGTGCAGCTTCCTTGATATTTGGTGTTGATGTAGCCTTGATGATAAGCAACCTTTGAAACTCTGTTGAAACTTTGTTGAAGTAGCTTGATGTAGCAGTCTTTAACAGGTCCCTTTAATGTTTTTTGAACAGGTCCCTCTAATATTGGTGCTAGTAACATAGTCTTCTGAACAGGTCCGACTGCATATTGCTTGAACAGGTCCCTCTGATTAGAACAAAGACAAAAACAACTTCTTTATTGAAAATTTACAATGAGGAGATGAGATAAGAAAAACAAAAATGCTGATGCTTCTCCCGCACTAAAGCTTTGACTTATCCTCAAGTCATTATTGAAGCAATGAACCAAATAGTAAACAAATAGAACAAGGAATTCTTACCAGCCAAAGAATTGGTTTTCAAGTAAGAATTCTGGGTTAGAGTGTGCAAGAGTCTGGTTTTCATATCTAAACCATTATTATATTTTTTTAAATTGGTTTATATATATATATACACATAATTATTATTATTA
Source organism: Pinus taeda (assembly GCA_000404065.3). Lineage (NCBI taxonomy): Eukaryota > Viridiplantae > Streptophyta > Pinopsida > Pinales > Pinaceae > Pinus > Pinus taeda. The sequence goes on along the minus strand of APFE031730510.1, from coordinate 17,885 downwards.
TTATTTTTTAAATTGAAATGACATGAACTAAGGTAGAGATATCACAAATGAAGGCTGCAATATCTCAACCTCCCTTTGCTGAGATATAGTTTGAATAAAATCCTCCTTGGTGATGGGCTTATGATGGAGTTTCAACCTATGGCCATTGACAAGAAAGGGGTGGCCTTCTCCATCAATGGTAGTAAGCTTGACTGATCCATTTTCATAAACTTGAACTATTTCATATGGGCCCATCCAATGTGTGGTAAATCTGGCTTTATGATCTCTGAATTTAGAGTCAAAGAGTAAAGCCCAGTCTCCTTATTTGAATTGTTTCTTTTTGATGTGTGCATCATGCCATTGCTTCCTTTGTTTCTACATTAGGAGTGTTTTCTCCTCTGCTTGCTACCTCATTTCATCTAACTGGTTCAATTGTTGAATTCTCTCTTGTTGGGCTTCATTGAGATCAATTCCTAAATCTGCAGCCATCTTATAAGTATGTATTTGAAATTCAATAGGAAGAATTTCCTCTTTGCCATACACCAACTGATATGGTGTAAATCCTGTAGTGTTCTTCCACGTGATTCTATAAGCCCAGAGTGCATATTTTAGCTTCTCTTCCCAATTCCTTTTGTTCATTGCTACGGTCTTAGTGATAATTCCTTCCAATGTTTTATTTGTGGATTCCACCTGGCCATTGGCCTGTGGATGATAAGGTGTACTTTTTCTGTGCTTGATTTGCTATTTTTCGGTGATGTCTTTAACTAGCTTTGAAGTAAACTGAGTACCTTGATCTGTCACTATCTCCCTTGGTACTCCATACCTTACAAAAATTTCTTCAAAAAGGAAGTTTACCATTGTTTGTTCAGTTTCCTGGACTAGTGCTTTGGCTTCAGCCCATTTTGTCATGTAATCAGTACATACTAGGATGTACTTTTTACCTTTGCAAGTTGTATTGATGGGTCCTATGAAATCTAGAGCCCATTTTTCAAATGGCTCTAAGTGTACTTGAGGCTAAAGTGGCATTTCATCTGTAGCTATTGGCCTACCCATTCTTTGATAGCTATCACAACTCTTCACATACTTCTTGGAATCCTTAAAAATAGATGGCCAGTAATATCCAAGACTAAGAATCTTGAATGTTGTTCTTTTAGTTGCAAAATGCCCACCACACGGTTCATCATGGCAAGCTTTTAAAATATCAATTATTTCATCATTTCTTACACATCGTCTAATAATCATATCATAACTAGTGTAAAATAAATATCCATTAACCCATAAGTATCTAGCACATTGTTTGATCAGCCTCTTCTTTTCCTTTGGAGTAATATAGGAGGTGTTCTTCCTGTGGACAAATAGTTGGCCAAGTCAGCATACCAAGGATTCACTATTGAAATTCCAAATAAATTTTCATCTGGAAAATAATCTTCAACTAGAACAACCTCACCTAGATTTTGCAATCTAGAAAGAAAATCTGCCACTTGATTCTCCTTACCTGGTCTATCTAACACTGTGATATTAAATTCCTGTAATAATAGCACCCATCTGGTAACTCTGCCATTAGTTACTGGTTTATTCATTAAATACTTAATGGCGGAATGGTCAGTATGTACGAAAACCTCATAACCAGTTATATAATGTCGGAATTTATTCACAACATGTATGATTGCAAGCATTCTTTTTCAATGACTTTGTAGTTTAATTCTGCAGGTGTTATATTTTTACTAATGAAATAGATGGCATAATGAAAAGACTCCTCTTTTTGGCCTAATGAGGCACCTACTGCAGTATCAGATGCATCTGTAAAGATGTGAAATGGTAGGTTCCAGTTAGGTCCTTTTAAGACTGGTGTGGTTGATAACTTTTCTTTGAGTGTTTCAAATGCTTGCTAACAATTATCATTCTAGTTGAAAGGTGTATATCTTGCTAGAAGCTTAAACAAAGGTAAATCTATTTTACTAAAATGTTCAATAAACCTTCTGTAATAGCTTGCATACCCAAGAAAACTTCTTACCTCTTTTTGAGTCTTCGGAATTGGCAAATTGACAATGATCTGGATTTTTGATGGACCAACATTAATGCCTTGAGAAGAAATATAGTGTCCTAATACTATCCCTTCATTTAACATCATAAAACACTTTTCATTGCACAGGGATAGATTAGCTTCAATACATCTCTTCAAAACTTTTTCAAGATTCTCTAATGCATGCTCAAATGAATTACCATACACTGCAAAATCATCCATGTAAACTTCAACACAATCATGAACTAAATCATCAAAAATAGCTAGTACAACTCTCTGAAATGTAGCTGGAGCATTGCAAAGTCCAAACGGTAAAACATTATAAGCATAAGTGCCCTAGGGACAAGTAAAAGTGGTTTTGTCCAGGTCCTCTAAGGCTATCCTAATCTGCTTGTAGCCACTGAAACCATCAAGAAAAGAGAATGATGATTTCCCAACTAATGTGTCTAGCACTTGGTCAATAAATGGTAGTGGGAAATAATATTTGAGGGTTGCTTTGTTCAATTGTATGTAATCAACACAAATCCTCCACTTACCATTTTTCTTGGGCACTACAACCAATGGGGATACCCACTGACTATCAGAGATAGGATAGATAAAATTGACTTTCAATAGTTTTTGTAATTCCTCTCTAACAATATCCTGAAGCATGGGATTCATTCGTCTCTGCGGTTGCCTCACTAGTTTGATATTACTATCCATATAAATATGGTGAGTGCATGTTTTAGGGTGAATTCCATGCATATCGGTGTAGTCCCAAGAAATGCTTTTTGGTATTTTCTCAATAATGAATCAATTTTTCCTCCTGAGATGAGTCTAGGTGAGTGCCAATATTCAAAGCTTTTCCTGGACTAATCTCTATGGTCCCGCTTTGTGTGTTTGTGATAGATTGGATAGGAAAAATGTTCTGAAATGTTGTTTGCAAGGAATGAATGGTGCATGTTTCCTGAAAATTTTGTGCCAAAATTTCATTTGCAGCATGGTATTGGTCATTTCTCAGTTCTTCAGAAATATCAGGTTGAGAAAGGAACAATTCTACCAAATCATCATTATTATGTTCTTGAAAATCATAGATTTGGTTGATGCTGAAAATAGATTGAATTTCTGCCTTATCATTGTATTTATCATCAAGCCATAAATTGTGTGCTACTGCTGGTGATTGTGCTGATGGGTAAAGAGTGAGTTGTTTTCTCTCAGTTCCTTGTGAAATGATCATATTACCCGATCTACATCCTATGAATGCATCAACAGTTGCTAACCATGGTCTACCAAGAATGATAGAGTGTCCTCCTAAATTGGACTTTGGCTGAAGAACTAAAAAGTTCACTGGATACTCCCAAGAGTCCAGTGAAACAATTATGTCCTCTAAAATCCCTTTAGGAATCACTTTAGACCTATCAGCGAGTTCTAGAACAATTGTTGTGTGCTACAAGTTTGTGAGATGGAGTGCTTTCATTGTTTCAAGAGTCATCACATTTATTGTGGTCCCAAGGTCAATTAAGGTGTTTGGAATATGTATGTTGTTAATGATTTTAGTGACTCTAGGAATACTAGGATCAACATACTTTTCCATTGAAATGGTGTTTGTCATAAGGCCAGCTAAATGTCCAATAACATGAATAGTCTGTGGATCAACTCTTTTCCTGGTAGGCTTCTTAAGGTACAATTGTTTGATGGATTTAGTATATACGGGAATGTCTTTTACGGCTTATAGTAGTGGAATTTTTATATAGACATTCTTTAGCTCATCTAAAACATCAAACTATGGTATAGACATGGGAAGTTTTGTTTGGACCAATCTGTCTGAAAAAGGTGGTGGATGCAACGGTTGCATTTGTTTATTTTTTGATGTCATCATTTTGTTTCTTTTGAATTGGGTTTTCATTTTTATTTTCTTCATTTTCTTCTTGTTTATCAGTTGTTGGAGATTCTTTGTGAATTACCTTACCAGAACTCAAATTGATATTTTGCAAAGGTAATGTGTGATATGATGCTCCCTCATCTACATTATAAGCTGGTCTCTCTACTCTGTTATTTGGATTTGGTACAGGTTGAGCAGGGATTTGAGTAGGTCTAGGAGGTTGTTGGTTAGATGGAAGTTGTAATTGTGGTGGATTTATTGGTGGAGGAGCAGGCAATGCTTGTTGAGTGGGTTGGGGTTGATGTGGGTAAACAACTTGCTGCTGAGGATATTGCTGATATGGTTGAGGATATGGCGAATATGGTTGATGATATTGTTGATATGACTGCGAATATGGTTGGTATGGTTGAGGATATGGTTGATATTGTTGAGAGTATTGTTGAGATGGTTTCCATTATTGTTGTGGGTAATTTTGGTGCTGCCATGGTATGGGTACATTCCACAAATTCTGAGCATACATCTGATCTTGTGCAGGAAATTGCAAATTCTGGTTTGGGAACATACCTTGAGGTGGAGGTCTTGGCTGCCATGGTCTCTTTACGCCCATGGAATACACATTCTCCATATCTGTGTTAGATGCCACATTACAATTCTGCAAAATCTTGATTTTAGAGAAATGAAATATATCATGATTTTCAGTACAAAAGGCACAAACTTGAATGTTTTCTAATGGGCAGTCTTTTAAGGCATGTTTCTTCCAGCATTTTGGACAAAAGACAACCATCATTTGATCTTCCTCTTATTGTCTTTTCTTAGCTTTGAGAGTGTCAATTTGAGTTCCTAAGGTACTCAATAGATTTGTTTTGAATTTCTCTAACAAATTTCCTATTTCAGCTCTTGTGACAATTGCTGAAGTAGATTTTGTGGCTTTGGATGATATGGTTCTTTTTGCAATTTTGGCTTTGCTCCTAGAATACTTTTCACATAAATCAGCAATTTCTTCGAAAGGTAAGGTGGAAATATCACCTTTTCCCATCAAATTAAGATCATCTAAGTATTCCTCTTGAATTCCCTTCAAAAATATTGTTCGAATGAGATCAAGAGTCATGGATCGATGTTTTGATTTTTGTAAGTTGTAAGCAAATCGTTGCAAGTACTCCTATGGATTTTCATCCTCTTGTTGATTCATCTGAAAGATATCATCTTTAGAATCTTTCGATCTACAATAAGGTTGGTATTTCTCTAGGAATATTCTTCTCATGCCATCCCAATCAGTTATTGCATGCTCACCAAGTCCCATGAACCATCTTAGTGTTGATGCTTTTAATGTTGTTGGGAAGAGTCTAAGCCTATGGGCATCATCTGTGTAACCATATGTTCGACATACAATGTCAAACTCAAACAAGAATGAATCTGGATCTTCTGAAGCCATGCCATAAAAGTTTGGTAACACAGAAGGAGGTATATTTTTTATTTTTATTTCCTCATCATGATTGTCTTCTGGTTCATGAATAGAAAATTTAAAGGTTGACTCTTCCTCCTCTCTTTGATCTTGTTGTTGTTCAGGAGTGGGTCTTCTTGTTGATCCTCCTCCTTCCTCAGCCATTTTGATACATTCCTTTGGTGATTTAATTGCTTGTTCAGTGTGACTTGTTCCAAAGAGTTTTTCTAGAGATTTTTGAGTTATTTTTTTACTTTCTCTTTTTGTAGAGGATTCAAGGAGATGTTTCTTCTGTGATTTGTGTGCCAATAGGATTTGTCTCTCAATAAGTGTAAGTCTTTGGCCTGATTTGTGTTTATCCTCTAATTTTTGTATGGTGACTTCCTCAGCTGGTGTTGAGTGTTCAATTTTTCCTAAAGGGTCTGCTCCTAGTGGTAGGTTAGTTTTTGGATGGGGGGTTTTATGAATCTACCTTTATTATCTCTAGATCTAGGCATAAGCAGACATAACTTCTAAAATGAAAATTAAAATCAAATCTATGTTGTGTTTTTTGTTTGTTTTTGTCTTTTTTTTTTTTTATTTCGTTTTTTTTCGAAATCCTTTAACTGCACCTCCTCGGCAACGACGCCAAAATGTAGTGGCCAATCTAGGGTGCTATATTAGACTAGATTTAATATCAAGCAAGGTAGGTAAACTTAGAGGAACGCGTCTAAAGTCTATAGACATAAAAGGATCTCATCTACCTAACTAAGTGTCTACTGTGATAGGCTACAACACTCCTTTACAGGAGATTGAAATATGTTTCCTGTCACACCTTAACACTCAGATCATCTAATTTATCTAACCGTTCTAAAGAAACAACGTGTTACTAGTCTAAGTTTTCAACCCTCTTACAAGGATATCATTCACAAAAGCTATTTCCAGACAACACATTAAGCATTCATGAAAACCAAAAGCTCTTTTAAACACACTGATATTTTAAATGCATGAGAACAGAGTCCACAGAGATACTTCAAAATCTAATGATTGATCAAATCTTTTACAAGATATTGTTCAATGATCTAGCAATCGAATTCTCAAGCTATCACCATGAATATTATTTGCAAGAACTTCTAATCAAATCAATAAAATCATGCAAGAAAATAACATTAAACACTATTCAAACTATTTAGATTCGAAAACGCTATGGAAATGAAAATAAAAGTATACCAATCTCCATGTAGGACCCATCCACGCTTCAATGAAACACTTAGGAAAATTCAAGCGATGAAAACGTTAATGCATAAGCACTGTAATGGTAAAACAATGCCTATAATTAAGTTCTGGAAATCGAAATCACATGCAAGAGTAATGTTCTGGAAACAATACACAAGAATAACAACTGTTCTGGACAATACAATACACAGTCTTTTATCTGCCTGTCTCCTATCCTATATTCAGTAACTTTCCCTCTATAATCAAATGTACATACATTATGCAGATGTTTCTGCTTTTACAAAAAGAGTGAATTTTTTGTCTTTTCTAATCTTAACTGATTTCCAAAGCAAAACGAAATCAGTTTGGGAAACTCTGGCTTTTTGCTGCCTTTGTGACCAAAAAGGTTGGGTTTGACCAGCATTGGCTCTGTATCCAGGAGCTTTAGATTTTCTGTTGAATAGATCTTTCACCATGTATGTACATTCTAGGTCATGTTTCTATCCTTTGTTTTGATTTTCCTGCCATGCCACGTGTCACATCATAAACCATTTATAGGAAGTCATGACATCCTATAATTTTGTTGAAAATTTCTAATTTTTAACATAAAAATTCACAAATTAAATTTAATGTAAATTAACAACTATAATGCTTTGATTAATCAATTTGAATGGACTATGAGGGGTTTATGGGAGAAAAAGATAGACAAATGATGGATTTCTATAAGAAAAGGATGGCAATGAAATGGTACCAACAATGTAGATAGGCTATCAGAACAATTTGGTAGAGAAAGGCAAGCAATTACAGGATATATAGGAAACGCACAAGGATGATCCCAAGCTCACAGAATTCATCACGAAATCCATTTCCATGAATGAGCAATTACTAGAGCAACATGAAGCACTAAGCCAAAGAATATCGCAATGGAACTCGTATTGTGAAATAAGTGATATAATCACTAATCAAGTCGTAGATTTGCGACATGATTATGATTTAGCTAATAAACGAGTTACTGAATATTTGGCTTGGCAGGAAACAGAGGAGGGAAAAAGAGCAGGCGCACCAATAATAAGTGACAAACATAAAGAAATGCTCTTCGATAAATGGGATACACAGATCAGGGAGGCTGAGCAAGCAGCGGAAGAAGCAGCTACAGTGGCAAATAGCCTTATTGATTGCATAATTGAGAATTTGCATAGATCAAATTTAGTCTCCAAAACCACTCCAGGATATCTGGCAAAAGTACAGCAGGTACAATTAGACTAGAGACGAAGGGATCAAGAAAGGGCAGAATCGATTAGAAGATTAAATAAGTTGAATTGGGAATCTTACTGGGCTTATTTAGTAAAACCTCATAGCTAGTGTATGACTCTGAAAACCATCATCAATTCTGCCGAAAAGATGGCACCAGCTCTAGCAGATTCTGTTTTCACAGGATAATTAAAGGCTGAAGTCGGCCAACCGACTTTGCTCAAACAAATGTTGAATGCTTGTGATATTAAGGAGCGAATACAGAAATAGTTAGACTTTAAGTTTTAGATTTAATTTTAGAAATAATTTTACTTTATTTTTTCCTAGAAAAAGGACGGTCATTTAAACCGTATCCTAAATTTTTGTAAATAAGTTATTTTTAAATGTAGTTAGTAGTATTTAAACCCTTCTCATGCATTTAGAGAAGGGTCCAGAAATTTATCAAAAACTTGTCCTCAGAACATGCACTTTTGCACCCTCCGAGGAGGTTTTGGTGAATAAATGGAACACTATTTATTGATTTTTTGCATCTGATATCTGTTACTGATGTTGCACTTCTGTACTATTAGTTGATGTTGGATTGAGAAGAGATAGATCGCTATTGCTTGAAGCTCATGAGTAGAACTAGTTATAAATGGTACTTCTATCTCTTAATTGTTTCTATCTCCTGTGTTAGAGTGATATTTAAGCTTAGTTGTTTATATGTTAACACTTGAATGCCTGAGTTATCATTTGGCACTTTTGTACAGTGATAGCTATTTATTTATGCTTGATATATGAACAGCTTATTATGTGATATGTTTTTCACAACTCTGTCACTTAACTTTTTATGCGAAGTAATTCATTTATATTTAATTCTTTTCTTATAACAGTTGAATGATATTTATTACCAATTGTTATTTGAAATCATTTTAGATCGCATAACAGAAGAATCATACCCCAGGTTAGTATAGATTTAGATGTTGTTGCTTTTTTAGAATACAATTACATGTCATGAGATTAGAATTAGAAGTAGATCATCGCAATTAGAATCTCTTAAAGCCAGGAACATCAATCAATCTTACACACACACACAAATTGGGAAACTGGTCCCATTATCCCCAATCGGACCCACTATACCAAATGGAAAAGGAGTTGCTAACCAAGGTCTGGACCGAGTGGGTATCCCCCTTGTTGTAGACCCGATTTTTGGGGCTTCAACAGGCGGAAGGGCTTATATTCTTCATTTTGGTGTCCCCATTAGTATCCCGAATGGGAAATGTACTCTCTATTATTTCTCCATTCCCCCTAGCATTTCTATGTTCAACCATTGGCTCCAAAGGAATGTTTTCTTCTTCTTCTTCCCCTATAGGTTCTTTAAATATGTTTGGATGTTCACCTAAGGGTTATTCTTGATTGCAACCACCGAAGAGGAGAGAAGGTTGGTTGTGTGAAGTAGTGGGGGTGTTGGGAAAAACGTTTCCTGAGTTATCTCTATTCCTATGAGGCATGAAAGGAAATATTTTTGGTTGGCTTTTGTTTCTTTTTCCCCACACTGATAGTACCTACAGAAACTGAAATTGATTGAACAAAACAAATTGCAACTAGCTGAAATGAACTTGTTGAATAGAAATTTGCAGAAGTGAAGAGGAAAGCAAGGAAATTTAGAACTGAAGGAAAAGGAATGACTAATCTACTTTTGTTGAAATTAATTTTGCATAATTTAAGAGGAAAGCAAGGAAATGCAGAGCTTGAAAGAAGAGAAATGACTAGTCTATTGTTGCTGAAATAAACTATTAGCATAATGTTGCAATAGAAAATAGAAGAAAGCAGTAATCACCAAATAATCTAACGCTTCCCCGCCAACGACACCAAAAAGTGGTGATCACTTGTATTGCAGCAATAATGCTGCAACTCCTGGGCTTCCTACTTTACTCTTATCAACCCAGTAGTTCATAACAAATTTGGAAGCGATGGTGATGTATACACGAGTACTAGTTCTTATTGCAGGTTGTCACTTGGTCAGCTGGTGCAAGATCACTAGGAGCTCAAGAAAACTTCTATGGATTCTAGAAGAAGCTCCATATGTGATGAAAGAAAAGAAAGACTACTCTACAGATACTATTCTAACTGCAGAAAGGAGAAAAAATTAAATGTAAAGCAAACCTAGTAAATCCTAATTAACCAACTAATCCTACTTTTGCAAAAAGCACTATGAAAACCATGAAAAGAATGACATTACATACTCAAGGAAGTGAACAACATCTAACTAGTCTATTTATGGAAGTAAATAAGCAAAAATAATCTTTTTGGATTTTTATGTGAATTTGACATGCATGTAATTTATTGTGTGTGAATGTGGTACCGAAAAGGTGGCGTTGGAGGGTGGTTTTGGGACTTGAGAGTATGTAGGATGGTGTGGATGGGTCCTAGGAGGTCTCAGGTGGCCTCCTGGAGGCATTTCCCATACTCGGCCTTCAAAAGAAAGCCTACAATAAAATCTACAGAAGGACACAAGAAATCTATAGGAGGAAAAACAACGTTCTACAAGAGGCCTATAGGAGGAGGCCGAGAGCAGTTTTCACTATTTTGAGGGGGTGAGAGTGGGTAGAAGAGGTGGAGGAAAGTCACAATGAGGTGTTGGGGTTCCTAGGGTCTACCAAAAATATTAGGAGAGAGAAATATGATTGGATTTTCTTAAGGAGAGAGGAAGAAATTCTATGAAAAATATAGGAAACTAAGGCATAATTGAGGGGAGACTTGGGTGACTTGTAGGGCATGGATCAGATCGAGGATGGGATGGCTGATAGGATGGCTTGCTTCTAGAAGAAATCTACTGCAAAGGAATTAACAGTCAACCACTAAGATCAAATAAGCAATGAAATGAGTGCATCTAGGAAAACGGAGTTTTGCATCAAACTAGTCTAAACTATGATATATGAAAGGAAATGTTGAGAAGTGCTGCAGAAAAGGAAATCATGAAAGAAGACTATTGGAAATAAATAATTGAGCATGATGAAGAAGATATGAAGCAAAGAAGAACTAGACTATTAAGCTACTAAAAAGCTACAAACATTAGAAGTCCTATGAATGAGGAAAATTTGTGTTTTTGGGGCAGCGAGAGGGTCTTTGCCCCAAATCATGGTCCCAAAGGGAGGGAGAGAGGCAAAGGCACTATTGCTAGCCTTTTTAATGTTTTCTTTATCACTGATTAACCTATTATAGAAAGCACAAATGGAAGCAAAATATTGAATCATCAAAAGCAACCTATTATTAACCATAAAAGAAATACATATAACAACAACCTAATCTACAAACTAAAATAAAACATACAAATACAAGTAAAGAGGAGCTTGGTTGCTTAGATTGGTCCGTAACCCAAGAGATTTAGCCCTTTGAGGTAATTCATTACTAACTCAAAAAGGATTACATCTTTATTATCAAAATAATAACAAGATTACATGAAACTGTCACAAAATAATAAGCTCGACGTTGGATCAAAGTTTACACAAGAAAAAATACAACAAAAATCCAAACCCAGTGTGGCCCTAGGCCTCTCTACTTATACCAATGAAGCTACCAACAACTTCCTTAAAATCAGGGAGGCTTGACTCCCAAAACTCGAGGTAATCATCAGTGATTCTCCACTTGATTGATTGCCTTCTAGTGCATGACTTGGCTACTTGTACTCCGAGTTGAATGAAGGGGAATTCAACGTGAGGAGTAATAAATGAGGGGGATTCCCTCCTATAAGTCCTCCTTTGTCGACTTCGAGTTATTGCTGCCATTTTTCCACTAGATCCTTGACTTTGACCCCAAAATTCATCAATAATCTGCATTAAACACATGTTAGACCACATGGCATCATAACTAACTCAACTCACTCTATAAGCATGAACATAATTAGAAAATCACACAATAAGATAAGAGAATGGTTGATTTGACTAGGTTAGGAGGTAAAATGAGCCCATATAATTACCCATTTATGAGGCTCATCGTATGGTTGAATTTAAAAATCAAAAGTGTTTTTCCAAACCATTATAAGAATACTCTTAAACCCTTTAATTTTGATGACTTCTAATATTTCACTTTAAAGACAACGTCTTTATTCACACATTGTTCTTAAAAATTTGTTGTTTTCTTTATCCATGGATATACCATATGTAGTTTTTGGAAATGTAAAAATGCTTTACCAAAATTACTTTCAATGGGATAAAGCCACCAATTTAATGTTGTCCTTTTTTTTGTTATTTTCATGATACAAGGCATTTATTCCTAGTTATGTTGCAAATTAACTATTGCCACATTAACATATTAGTCAATATATGTTTCTTCCTAAATTTGATCATTTCCTTGATTTCCTTGACGATGTTGAAAATGTGTGTAGAGACTTCAAAATAAAAAATCGACCTGATTATGATTATGGGAGGGAAACTTGTCACCATAATGTGTAACTTGCCAAAAGTCAAACTTGAAGATAAACACAGATCCTTTTTTTTGGCACTAGTCGAAATTTATTTTCTGAGGTTCCAAATGTGTTTGTGGTTTCTCGTACCATGATTGCTTGTACTCCTATAAAGATTTTGTTTTTACTTTCAACAATAGCTAAAATGGCCCCATTAAATTTGGTTGCAAGGAGGCACTACTTAGTACTCTTTTTCCTGCAATTTCGGATTATTTCTCTTATGTACTCTTTCCACATGCTTTGGAAAAAACATATTAGACTTTTGATACTTGCTGGGAAAGTCAAATATACATATATTTCTGTGAATGCTTTCCACGATAACATGAGCGAGAAAACTTTATGATATATGTATTAGTAAAAACTCAATCATGTACTAGAGTGAACCTAAAATGCATGTGCTTACAATTCGGTGGATGAAAATACCTACGTTTCTCATTGCTTTACCTATTTCTTCCAGTACACAACTTGCACATGGCTAAAATTGATGAAAAAATCAAGAACAAAATAATGATCTTGATGCATTTCTATCTTGCACAACAAACAACAACAATAAATCGATGTTCGTGAGATTACATTCACATCCTCTACGTTTCCGCACAACTTCACGATTCCTTGGTCTCTTGCTTCAATGCTCCATGCTTCCGCTTCATAGCTCCATTCTCCACGCTATTTCTTTACTTGATTTCAGCTTCTCAAAGTAAATCTTGTCATCTAAATTTTAAAAGCACTCTAAATTGGCTCTGATACCAAAAATGATGCTGCGAACTAACCATAGGGCCTGCAAATTAAATATTAACACAAAAAAAATGGAATCCACACAATAATTATGGACATAAAATAAGAAATGATTCATTAAAACATAAAATATTTACAGGAGAACTATTGGCATATTCATTGGCCTCTCATTCATCTCTCTCACTCACTTACATGCATGCCTCATGGGCTCACCTAGATTTATACAAGTGGATCTGAACCCAAAGCAGGTTCTAGATCCTAAACTAACTTGTAAAATATCTCTCATGATCCATAAAATCTCTCACCTAATGTTATAAAACCAGCTCAAAAAAGATAGAAAAGATAGATCAACGCCTTAGAATTTAGCCTCTTCGAGGGGGCAACCACATTTACATTACATGAATGAACAATTCTTAGATGATTCAAATGACAAAACCTCCTTTTTATATTTAGGAGTCTAAGGAGCCACAATATAACCTAGTCGACCTAACAATAATAATATAAAGCCACAAAAATAACAATAGAGGGATTCTATGGGGCACATTAATAACAATATGGGGACAATAGGGGCACAACAATATTAATAAGGGATAAAACTACAACAGTAATGGGGTAATCACTAGTACTATAGGGACCCAACATGCCCCTCTCCTTCAAAAAAGTGTTGTCCTTAATGCTTTAGTAGTTTTGGATGCTTCTGTATAAAATTCTCATCCTCCCATGTGGAATCTTCAACGGGTAAGTTCTTCCACTTGATAAGATACTCCAAAATTGATCGATTTTGTAGCTGTCGAGTTCTTGTTTCTGTGACTGCTTCCGGTTCCAATATAATTTTTCCTTCCTCATAAAGTTCCGGCAATATTGTTTGAACTACGAGCTTGTCACCTATAACCTTCTTTAAACATGAAAGATGGAAAACTGGGTGCAATTGAGAAGCTGCAAGAAGTTCCAATTTGTATGCCATAGTACCAATCTTTTGCAACACCTTGTACAGACCATAATACTTTGGTGATAATTTATTATCCTTCTTAGTTTGCTTATATGGTTGTAGCCGTAGGAATACCCAATCACTTACATCAAAACTTCTTTCGCTGCGATGTTCATTTGCCTATTGTTTCATTCTATTCTGTGCCAACACAAGGTTATCCTTTAAGAGTTGGAGTACTTGTTGATGTTCGATGTGATGTTCCACTGCTTGAACCTTAGAATTTTCTCTTAAATATGATGTGATGGATGGTGGCTGATATCCATAGAGTGCCATAAATGGGGTCATTTTTGTTGTTGTATGGAAGGAAGTGTTATACCACCATTCAGCCAGAGGCAACCATTTGACCCATTGTGTCTATTTATCAGATACAAAGCAACGAAGATATCTTTCTAAACATTTGTTTACTATCTCAGTTTTCCCATCAGATTGAAGATGATAAGATGAGCTATGAGCTAACTGAGTACCGAGACAAGAAAATAATTTTGTTAAAAAATTTCCAGTGAAAATGGGATCTCTATCACTTACAGTTTCCATGTAGCTTTTGAATTGTTTCCATAAATGCAATAGAAACTATACTAGCTTTAAGAGGATATGATAATGCACAAAAGTGTGCATACTTGGTAAGTTTGTCAACTACCACCATGCTGACACTCTTTCCCTCGGACTTGGGTAAACCTGTGATAAATTCCATCAAAACCTCCTCCCAACGTTGGCTTGGAATGGATAAAGGTTGCAATAGACCTTGGGTCTTAATTTTTCAACTTTATTTTGTTGGCAAACTACACATTCTGCCACAAAATTTTGAATATCCGATTTAAGGCCATCCCAAAAAAAATTCCTTCTTAACCCTATGGTAAGTTTTTAAAAATCCTAAGTGACCTCCTAAGGGAGAAGTGTGCAATTCCATAAGAATCTTTTGTTTGAGTTGGGAATTCTTACAGAGGTATAAGCGATCTTTGTACTATAACGAATCATTTTTTCCAGCTAAATGTATCAGATGTACTGGAATTTTGTTGTAACTTTTGAATAAGTGCCCACACTTCTTCATCATTCTTCTTATCCTCCCTTGCTTCGTTTATCCAATCTGGTTGGATAATAGAAATGGTGCACAACAATGCTTCCACATCCTCATCCTTTCTTGAGAGTGCAAATCTGCCACACATTTTGCTCCCTTTTTTGTAGATGATTTCAAAGTCATAACCCAACAATCTTTGTGACCCACTTTTGTTTCTCTCAAGGATATCTTGTTTAAAATATTTAAAGCTATCATGATCCGTTTTTACCTTGAAGTGTCTTCCCATTAGGTAGGGTACTATTTCTTAGCTAGTATTGCCAACATTTCTTTCTCATAAATAGCTTTGTGTAAAAACTTTCCTTGATTGGACGAATTTCAAAAGCAATGGGTCTTTTATCTTGCATTAAAACAACACCAATTCCATTTCCTGAAGCATCACATTCCACAATAAAGGTTTTTGTGAATTCCCATGTAGCTAAGACCGTTACTTGGCACATTGCCTCTTTAAGATATTCGAAGGCCTTTGTTGCTTCTGGAGTCCATGAAAATGCATTCATCTTCAATAATGTTGTTAGAGGTGCTGATATTCTCCCATAATTCTTAACAAACTTGCGATAATACCCTGCCAACCCGAGAAATCCTCGCAGATGCTTTATGGATGTGGAGATTTTCCATTCCTTAATGGCTTTAAATTTGCTAGGGTTTACCTTAACTCCTTCATGAGATACAATATGACCCAGATATTCCACCTCTTGTACTCCAAAGAAACATTTGGATCTTTTTGCATGTAATTGTTTCTCCTCCAATACTTGTAGCAGCCTGTCAACATGTTCAACATGATCCTTCCAAAACTTGTTGTAGATTAGTATATCATCAAAGAATACTGACACAAATTGTCTAAGGGTGGGTTTGAAAATGGAATTCATCAAACCTTGAAATGTAGAAGGTGCATTGGTAAGGCCAAAAGGCATGACCAAAAATTCATAATGACCCTCATGAGTTCTAAATGTTGTTTTTGAAATGTCTTCAACCTTCATTCTGATTTGATGATATCTTGAATGAAGATCCAACTTGGTGAATTAAATTGATCCATGCAATTCATCCAGTAATTCATCAATGAAAGGAATGGGGAACTTATCTTTAATAGTGAGCTTGTTGAGCTCCCTATAATCCGGACACATGCGCCATGATCCATCCTTCTTGTGCACCAATACTACTGGAGCAGAGAAAGAACTTTGACTTGGTTGAATTATACCAGCCTCTAGAATTTCTGCAATCATACATTCAATTTCACTCTTTTGGGCATAGGGATATCTGTACGGCCTGATGTTTGGAGGAACACTTCCTGGAATCAGATGAATAGCATGATCATGATCACGAATAGGTGGGAGACCTTTGGGAGTCTCAATACCTTGGAATGATTGTCCAAGACTATTTGGAGATCTGGAGAAATAGATGATTCCAAAGTGGAAACATCTAGCGAACATAATTGTGCAATTACACCTTTTTGTTCCTTTTTTAGAAGC
>APFE031730509.1:62610-73200 GCA_000404065.3 Pinus taeda | reverse complement strand
TTTCTATTGTCAAACACAATTTTTCTCATAAGTAGTGTTTGTTATCACATGCGTTTACAATAGGTATTCAAGTTTCAATTTTATTAGATCAGGTAGAACTTGTTTTGGTTTACAATCAATATCTGCTATTGAACTATATGTGTTTTATGTTTTGCAGATAACATAAAGAACAAAATGGTAAATCTCATCCTCTCATCAATAATCACTTTTAAATTTTTTACATATTCTACTCTTCAGTGAGCCAATGAAGTGTAATTAAGATGGCCATTATTCCAATGTTAACCAATAGAGTGTAATTTAGATGAACATAATTTTATTTCCAGTTACAGTGAGAAATATTATGTAAAATACTATATTGATAATAAAATGCATATGGAACCTAAGGACGTTGCCATTGTCCTAACTCAATAATCATAAACTCATCCGATAGAGATCAACCACAAGAATAATGTCAAGCTCTATCATCCAACAATAAGTTTTTCTTTTCAACTAACAAGCTACAAGTTCTTCGGCTGTCGCATAAAATATAAATTTAGGAGTTAAAAGACACTAGGGCCATTATAGCTAAATATGCACCAAGGTTTACTGCTTCACCTGGCCAGTGCGCAAAAAGAAATGCTACAACGCAGTAGCAATGGATTGTTCAGCGAAAATTGGCCAGACTTTGATTAATTTACATAAACATCGAACTATAGCAATTGTTCAAAAGTTTTAAACAAGTAATGAAACTAATGGGATTTCCAGCCAGTATGCTTACTACCACAAACAATATTTTGAACATTAATTGATTCCAGACTAAGCAAGGGAAAAATGGTCATCTGGATCCTCCAAGGCACTATTTCTGACTTCAAATTACATGTATAGTCATGGTTCACTCCCTCAACATAGAACTTCTATATAATACCATTGTATAAGATGTTGGCAGTTGTTGTTCACACTGATGCTGCATTTTTGTGATAATCTGGATGGGAAAAAATAGTATTGTTGCATGATATTTTCCATTAGGAAAAGCAAATTATAAATGATCTACATTCATACCTCCTACCTCCTGGGTTCTCTTATATTTCTGAATCATATGATAAGGCAATGTTTGGGGGCTTAATGCTTTCCACTGTACAGTCAGGCACAAGAAAGAGAAATAGGAAAGGTGACAATCTCATCAAGCTGCATATAAGAATTTTTATCCAAAGTCTACTGTATTCCCAAAGTTAGACACTGACATCAGGAAAGGAAAGACAGTGCCTTCGATGCCATTGGGACAAAGTCGGGCAGATAACACAAGCATGGACATTAACTTAAGTTGTATCTCTTAAAACAAATAATCGATCTGGAATATGCATCTAAAAATTCACCCTTGAAACAGGTATAATTTCAAGGAGCCCAATAAATGAAGATGCGACTTTTTGTATGGATTTCTTGGGCTAGATTTCCATTTATGATGTCGATGTAGGAGCTGGAGGATTGCAATGATTTTGCATGGCATAACTCACACAGATTCAGTATTGTAAAACCCCAAAAAAGACTAAAATCTCGTATTCCCAATTGAATTATGATGCAACCAGACGTGTTTGTATCCATGGAATTCATTTCTTTGGTATTGTGGTTGTAGGGATCTCCATGCCTAAACTTCACTGAGGCTGCATCCAAAGTAACAACATGAAGAATAGCTGGCCCATCTTGACATAGATATGGTTGCACAACTAATCCAATGGTTGTTAATTGAGTGCCATCCAGAAATGGCTTGTACTCCTCCCTTGATAGCACACATATATGTAGAAACATATTATTTTGGAGAACCCCAATCTATCATTGTCCAAGGAAGGTTGGGTTCATCAAGGGTAATAGAGGCCTCCAAATGTTAACATTGATGATGCAACCCAAGTTTGGATCTACCCTTTTCAGCATATAGAGGAAGCCAACTATCCATCGACAACATATACCTCTTTACCATTAACTGGGTCTATATGGTTAAACTTGTGCGATGCCACTGGTATTGGAATAGATTTATGATAGACAAATACCTCATTTGACTCTGAAACAATAGCAACAGAAATCCCCACAAGGCTCCTTTCATATCTATGCCCAGAATATGTCAGAACAGGGTTGCAAAGTACACTTCTTGTGCTTGTTGTCGGGTTCCAAGGCTTGATTGTGCCATCAATTGAAACTGAGGTAGTTTTCCTATGATGTGTAAGCAATATATTTACAGGATCTTGCCATTGAAGAGACACAACAATAGTCAAAAGTTGAGGACTACAAGTAACTAAGGTTTCATGTTGAAGTGTTTGGAAGCTCCCTATGGCCTTTTTGCTCAAAGCATGCAAGAAACATGTAGAAAGAAAAATTCAAAGTTTGACTCAGTTATCTTCACTTTCCCACATAATACCATAGCCTCAAGATCACAATATTTTTCAACAACTGAATATGCTTGATAACTTCTTTTGGAAAATTGAAAATGCTTTCAATTTCCAAATAAATACCTCGAATTCGAGCCTTCAGTTGATGTTGGTCAGAGTAAATGTGGCTATTTGAATTCAAGCCCTTTGATATGAAAGGTAATTATGTTGGCTTATTATTAGTCATCCACCCTGTTAGGTCTTCCCTTCCAAGCATCTAGCCACAGGATCCCGAGTTCCATGAACTATAATTCCTTTGGTACGCGTATTGATAAAATGTGAATTGCCATTAATATCGTGGAGACTGGTAGCATCACCATGCCAATCTTGTAACTGTTTTGGTGAGCAACAAACCAGACATGGTAACCATGGTATTAGGCAAGGCACCTTACCTTTGTAAGCCTCTGTCTGACATGCTTAATTTACATTTGTTTAGAACGATGTTGGTGATCTAACTCATTGTATGGATCATTCACTAGGCCACGTACTCCATGCCTTAAAATTGCTTCCTTTGCATGTTCCAGGTCCTACTTAATTGAAGGAATTTTTCATTTCAAACTTTATCAGATAAGGATTGTCATTTGACCATTGCTTCCCCTGCTCTGGTTCATTGGCACTGATCCATTGTGTGGAGTAGCATGGAAGGAAAACTTCTTTTATATGATGTTCTAACAGTCCTCTCACATGCTCTTGAACCTTGTTTTCTATGGAACAAAGAGTAATTGGCTAGTCTCTAGCATGGTCCACGGGAGCATCAATCCACTCACTTTTCCTTCCTGACACCTTCCCCGAGATTCCTGAACTGAATCGAGAAATGTATATCTCATGTGCAACATAATACGATGCATTGGGGGACTAAATTCTAGCTGCAGATGATATTTGATAATATTCTTTATTATACCCATTTTTAGTTGTCTTTAGTGAGACTTTCTAGTTGTCTTTAGTGACTTTTTGAAAGTTTTTTCAGTGGGGTTTTCCGGTGTAATTTCTCTAAAATCCGGTAAGAATTTATTGAAATCACAAGTTTGATAGTAACCCCTGCACAATCCAAATGCTCTAAGGATTTTTCAAGGTGTTGAATTTATATATACAATAAAAAAACCAATTTAAATAACACAAATCAAATTTCACCTAAATATTTTCAACCAAATTCCAACACCAAAAAATCCAAAAAATCATGCTAACAACCACTCCTATTCATTTTTCTCTAAAGTAAGTGGAATTCATTTTTCTCTAAAGTGGAGGCTGGTAGGCCAATATTAATAGTACCTTCACTTCCACCAAGAGGACCATGCATTTATCACAATCTTGATAATAGTAAAGGGAAAATTTATATTAATTTATATTGTTTTTTATTAAAATTTTATATTAAAATTATATAAAATTTAAATGGTTTCAAATAAATAAATAAATAAAATTTTTTTAGTGAACTCATTTATTTAAAAAATTAAATTAAAATAATTAAAGGATTTTTAGCTATCAATTAATTTACTTCATAATAACAATGTAAAATACGTGATTTTATTTTCATTTCACTCATTTTCGCAACGCTAGTTAGGCCGATAGGCCTTCGTATGCATCAACAATTGTCAACACTTTTAACCTGAACCGTTTGATCAAGTTTGACAGTTTCAACCGTTGATTTGAAGTTGAATGCTTTTTCTAAATATATGATTTGCCTTCTTTTCACCTCCAGTTCTGCTGTGCATTGAACCTGGCCCTTTGAGTTGCATTACTGCTTTTTCCAATTCTTTTCACTCTCAAAAATATTTTGAAAAGATATTTCACTGCTTTTTTTTTACAGTTGTTGAACCGTTTGATCAATGATGACCAAGACTCGATTGGTATCTTTAAAATTAGATAACCTTAAGGCCAAGGCCAAACATGAGGATGGCAATGAGGTAAAATATACTACTTATGAAACGCTATCTGGACACATTTGGAGATCAATGAAGATCAAGAAAGCAAAATGTATGTTGCTGTAGGCAGTCGTAAGTTTTTACTCCGCCGCCTATGGCAGTCGCAGGGGACCTGACCTCGAAGCCTCTATATTATGCTGCAAGTATCATTCACGAAGCTTTGGTCCGGATGGATGATGAATACCTGCACTCCGCTTTAGACTATTTGCAATCACACCCTGATTTGAATGCTTTAATTCGAGGATCTCATACATTCAGGTCTCCTAATCTTTGTATCAATTCTTGTTCTCGGCTGCCTCTTCACGATGCAGATTTTGGTTGGGGAAAGCCAATTTATATGGGTCCGGCCATCATTGCTTTTGAAAACACAATTTATATTTTGTCTAATCCTGTCAATGACGGAAGTTTGACACTTGCAGTCAGATTGCGGGCAGACCATATGGACCCTTTTAAGAAATTATTGTATGAATTCTAGAAAGATATAAGAATTATAATTAGGTTGGGTGACTGGTTTAGAATTAGGATAAATGGCAGGGGAGGTCAAATTTCATTGGACAATGTCAGGGATTATTGCTCAGGGGGACAATGCTTACGTTTTACGTTGAAGATGGAAGTTCGTCTACTGTAATAAGATTGCTGGTCTGTTTTGAGAAATTGCTGTATGAATTATATAAGAATTATAATTAGGTTGGGTGACTGGTTTAGAATTAGGATCAATGTCAGGGAAGGTCAAACTTCATTGGACCTTCAGGGATTATTGCTCAGGGGTACAATGCCTACGTTTTGTGTTGAAGATGGAAGTTCGTCTATTGTAATAAGATTATTGCAGGTAGATCATATGGTCTGTTTTGAGAAATTGTATGAATTTTAATGATGGGAGTTCTTAAAGGATAATAAGATATTTTCTGAGACTATCAATGGAAATGATAATAAGACTGTCATTGAATTTTCTTTTCTTTAAGCTTAATATAATTTTACAAGAGAAAATATAGTTAATAGTATGCAAAACAGTCTAATTCTTGTTAAATATTAATGGCCACGGGCTCTGCCAATATCAGTGCACATATTCTAACAAGCAGTGGGGTGTCAAGGCAGTAGATGGGGACCGTTTGTTGCAATTGATTTCAGCCTGCAAACTTTTTATCTCAACAACTATCAAAATATCAATCTGTAGTCATTAATACTGTTATCCCTTTTTAGCAATAGGCTTAGAAAATGAGGAAGAAGAGCGTTGTAAGGCCTGGCTAAAAAGAAAAAAAAATACCTAGAAAGGAGGAACCTTCCTTATCTTTGATTTCTCCTACACCGTCTTGATTCTTTACCGTTTCAAGATTTTCAACAAAATGATAAAATGTTTTCCATGGGATTTAAGATTATCAATAACAGTAGAACAATTCAGAATTAAAAAACATCGTTATAATAGTAAACTGTAATTTATATTTATTGCGTTGAGATGGCTAAAATGAAGTATTAAATTAAAATTAATAATAATGAAATATTAATATTATATAATATTATTTTAATTTAAAAAAATTAATTAATACTAAAATTCAATTTTTTTATATTAAATTTGTGTTTTAATAGAAAATCAATAATTATTATCTATATCTTACAATAAATTAAAATAATGATTTATAATTTATATTATATTTAGAAAAATATAAGGAAAAACTAAGTTTAGGATATAAATTCTTTATTATTTAAATTTATGTTATTAATGTGTATTTATATATATTATTTATATATATATATTAATATATTATAATATTATATATTTTGTTATGAGAAAAAAGAGATATTAACCTTAATTGTGAAATATCATTTAATATAATAGTAACTATAAATTAATATCTATATTTTTCTATATATAGATATAATATCTAATTAAATGTATAATATTATTATAATAATAAAATATTTTCAATTAACAAAGGGGACTTGAACAATTAAGCTAACTTTAGAGATTTTAAAATAACATTATTTCAAGATAGCTCCATAATTTTAAAGAAGCTTTTATAGAAATTAAAGTTGGTAGAATGATAAAATACTCTTTGCTTTCTATTATTAAAGCTAATTTTTTGTGAAATATTTCCAATGATAAAATACTCCTTGCTTTCTATTATTAAAGCTAATCTTTTGTGAAATATTTCCAATTATAAATATGCTAATCCTTTTTTGAAATATTTCCAATTATAATATTTATAATTATTATTAAAAGTTAAAAAATGTATTAAATTAATTAAAATATTAGTATTAAAAATTCAAACAATTTTTTGAATTAGAAAATTAAATAAATTTTTTTAAAGTATAAGGGAAAAAATTTAATGTTTTAAAACTATAATAAGCTATAGGAAACAATAAAAATGGATAGTTAAAATCATCCAAGTTTTATTATATAAATTTGCTTAAAATTCGCCCAAATTTTATAGTATTAAATTATTTGATTTTAAAAATCACCAAAATTTTATAGAAACTATATAAAAGTATTGGAAACTCAAATATTTTTATAAAAATATCACCAAACATTTTACATTGTACATATTAGAGACAAATAAGATTCACCATTTTTAAAAATTCCCTTGCATAATATCAGTTAATTTAACAAATTAGAAAGTAAATTAGAAAAGTAAGTAAATATCAATTAAAAATCATCACTTTTTATTTAAAAAAAAAAAAAGATCGAGAGCAAAAGGTTTTATGGGGTTCATTTCATTGATGCACATGTTGTTAAATTTATTATATTACTAAATAATGAATTTATGGAGAATATTTAGGTCGATAGGCCTTCCTATGCATCAACAATTGTCAACACTTTTAACCTGAACCGTTTGATCAAGTTTGACAGTTTCAACCGTTGATTTGAAGTTGAATGCTTTTTCTAAATATATGATTTGCCTTCTTTTCACCTCCAGTTCTGCTGTGCATTGAACCTGGCCCTTTGAGTTGCATTACTACTTTTTCCAATTCTTTTCACTCACGAAAGATATTTTCAAAAGATATTTCACTGCTTTTTTTACAGTTGTTGAACCGTTTGATCAAGTTTGAAAGTTTCAACCTTTGATTTGAAGTTCACTTCTTTTTCCAAATATATGCTTTGCCTTCTTTTCACCTCCAGTTCTGTTGTGCATTGAACCTGGCCCTTTGAGTTTCATTACTGCTTCTTCCAATTCTTTTGTCACTCTAAAGATATTTTCACTGCTTTTTTCTTGACAGTTGTTGTTGCTGTTCTTCTTCCCTGGCTTTTGGCAATCACTGTTCTTCTTCCCGGGCAAATGAAAGAACCGATTTCGTTTTGCAAGATCCGATTCGGATTCAATAATTGAAAACTGATAGTTGCAGGTTCGGATTCAAGAATTTCAAAAGCCCCAATTGAGGCAATCGTCGGACTTGATCGGCCCCAATCTTAATATACCAGGTAGGAGAATATGTTCAGATGCTGTAAGAGCTGTGAATTTGTCAAATCAAGATATGACCACGCTGAGTTCTGTGAATCAGGCCTATATCTCTGAGCAGCAACAGATTTTGCAGAACCCCTCTCCGCCCGAGTTCTACATGCAAGACCCAAGATCTGATTTCGTTTTGCAGGGCTGCTGGAAAATGAAAGAACCCCACGGGGATCAGTAGCATCAAACCCTCTACTTCGTGCATGCGGGATCTTCCAAGATGCAATAGCACATGAGTGTCGTTGGTCCAATGGGCCAACCGGTGCCGAGAAGAAGAGGGTATTATAACCCCTCGTAGAGGATGACTCGACCCGTGTAGGTTTGCAGTCTCGAAGTAGCGACGCCGTTATCAAATACCATGGCCATCATTGAGGAAGGTTCATACCTCACAAAGCCACAGAGGACGAGGATTAAAATTCCTACCTTTGAGAAAAGTTCAGACCCCACAAAGCCACAGAAGACGAGAGTTACAATTCCTGCTCTTGTTTCCAAGGTGCCACGGGAGCCCATAGCCATCGATAAAAGAATTGTTTACAAACCCACTGCGCCTGTTCCTGTTGCAGATATAGAGCCATACTCATATCAGAATTTTGTCTATGAACCGACTCCCCGACAGATATACTACATGCAGGTACCTCCGGCCATGAATCCTCAATATCAGTTGATGAGTCTTGACCTGTGAATACCGTTGAATTTCATGCCCCTTCTTCATAAACGCCTTAGGAGAAGCTGGAATTAGCAGAGTTAATCCGCCTTGCTAACCTCCGCAGGTTGGGTTACAGAGGACAATGGTAACCCATATATCTATTGCATATACTGTTAGCCTCCCTCTGGATAATTAGCGTGAGCAAAACCATATTTTGAATACAACTTGGAAGAGGGTTGGCTGAGAATACCCAATTACCTGCCATGGTGAGGGATTATATGTAATATGTATCCACACTGCAAACTCTTGTGGATACCAATGGAGCAACTGTGTGTTAGTGAACATTACTAACTGGTTTATAATGAGAGTTGGCCTGCAGATCAGGTGAAGACACTGTCTGTATTCAGGTGAATTACCATGGATAAATCTTCAGCTTGGTAATCCACCTGGAGTTTGATGAATTTTGCTTTGGTTGCTCATTTTGTTTGTTTATTCTGGTATTAATGAATGATTTCCTTGTCAAGGCATCGAAATTTTGGGTCGTTGGGGCTTAATGTATTTCTTTCTAATATCACAAGGAAAATCCTAATATTTCACAAGGAAAATCCTAATATTTCTGTTTGGCATTTCATTTAAGTTGTTGTGAGTTAACAGATTTATCTAATATTTCACAAGGAAAATCCTAATATTTATGTTTGGCATTTCATTTAAGCTGTTGTGAGTTAACAGATTTATCATTAATAGTAATGATAATTTAAGGTCATTATACTGTTATCTTGAGGTTGGAAATTATTTGGATTATGTGATGAGGGATTTTTTTTATATCACAATTTTATTATTTGGTTTACATAGTTGTATGTTTGTTTTTTTTAAACTTGTGATTTTTAACTTATATTTAATTTTCACATGTCCATAATGTTAATGAGCATAAAATAATTCAATCCTCTTTAGAGAAAAGGTAAATTTACTTGTTGGCTATAATATCCATAATGTTAATGAGCATAAATTAGTTTAATCCTTGTTAGAAAAAGGTAAGTTGACTATAATGTCCATAATGTTAATGAGCATAAATTAATTCAATCCTCATTAGAAAAACGTAAGTTGACTTGCTGACTATAAATCTAGAACATGGAAACAAAAGTCTCACATATTCATATTGTGTGACTTTTAAAGACATAGGTGACAAACTACCATCATAATCCTAAAAGAAAGTGAGAAGTAATCAAACAAAGTAATAAATATACATTTGCATGATAATAATGTTTTTTTGTTTCCATGATGTGTCTCCGCAGCCCACTTCTCTCATTGGCATGCAAGAAATCAAGGGCCCTAATTACCTTACAATCACCTTCCATCCATATTGTCCTCCATCATCTTCATTATGCATCTAATCAAGAAACTTTCCTTTTTTAGCTCACCTTCTTAAGTTTAATCTTTGTCCTTTTTTTCTAATATTATGTTTTGCCTTTTTAAATGCAATATACAATTATGGTTTCAATGAAATATATTGGTAGGGGATAGTCATGGTGGTTATTTCCTTGGTCACTAGCAAGCTTCATATATGCTTGGCCATCTATAGAGGTTTCTTGATTTTGGGTAATTAACTTAATCTAAAATGAAATAAGACATTCAATGTGTTCCTTGTAATATAGATATAAACAAAACATATGAAGAAAAGTAATTGCACAATGATCCAGTCCAAGAAAACAAAGTATTCCACAAACCAATTAACCCTTCTAGAAAAATTCAACAATTCCAATTTAATAATCCTATCGGCCTCTCTTTGTACCTTTTGGGACAATTGCTAGTTATTCATTCTCATATAAGGTAAGAGCATCGACCACTTACCTTTCTTAATCACTTGGAGACGGTTTCCACTTAAAGAGCGTTGAAATTTCTTCCACTTCGCTTTTAATTGACGTGGAAGGGGTTGTAATGTAATGGAAGGGTCCCACTTCGTTGCTAAGGTGGATGGGAGAATAATTCTGGCCCCAAATACATACATTAAATATCTATAAATTCACATTCGTTATTGCGGACTGGGTCAGTGCTGATATTTATGCCGATGCCAAGTGTCAGCTTGAGAATCAAAAGGACGACGAAAGTTTTTTTTAAAGAAAAGATTATTGGCTTAAAAATGAACGTAATCTCTTTTTATGACTGTTTTATTATTTTTTCTAAAGAAT
>APFE031730509.1:36849-51026 GCA_000404065.3 Pinus taeda | reverse complement strand
ACAGTGGTCAACGTATGGCTTTATGGCTTTGGAATAATTCATTTATATTAAATCTGAAATTGTCGTGTAATGGGTTAATGTGAGCTTTCATAAATCTCGGGGTGGCTTTAAATACCATACGGTTCTTCTTTCCCAATGTGCCTCTTACAAAGTGTGTTCCATATGGAATTTCATACTTTTACTGCTATTCTGTCTCTCCGTCTGCCCGTAACGTTAATGGCAGGCCGCGAACGTGCTGTTACAGGAGCTATTGTTGGTTTATTTTTCTGTTTGCTCTTCATATGGCTATTGCAGAAGAGAAGAATTAGGGCAAGATTGCCTCCAGGACCCTTTCCATGGCCAATAATCGGAAATCTCCACCAATTGGTACAGCCCGCTCACCGTACTCTTAAAGGCCTTGCTGACAAATATGGCCCCATTTTCTCTCTGCGTTTAGGTTCTGTCCCTACTATCGTCGTTTCTTCTTCTGAGATGGCCAAACTCTTTCTTAAAACCCATGACATGGTGTTTTCCAGCCGGCCTCAAACATCCGCTGGGAAATATATATTTTTCAACTATCAGGATGTGGTCTTCGCTCAGTATGGAGATCACTGGAGGCAAATGAGAAAAATATGCGTATTAGAACTCCTGACTGCCAAAAGAATCGAGTCCTTCAGGCCCGTGCGAGAGGAAGAGGTGACTGCGGTGATCCGTTCAATCTGGGAGGAGAGCGAGAGCGGAATAAAAAACGTGGATGTGAGCAAGGCCATCTCTACTCTCACCTCCAACATAATTTGGCGGATGTTGGTAGGGAGGAAATTTAGTGACGATGATTTGGGTGGCGATTTCGAAAGTTTTAAGGATTTAATAGTAGAGGTGATATCTACAGTAGGAGCTTTTAACATCGGAGACTTTATTCCTTGTTTGGATTGGCTTGATCTGCAAGGTATCAAACGGCGCATGAAGAAGATGCATAAAGCATTCAATGCATTTGCAGAGAAAATAATAGACGACCACGTTGCTCATCGCATGGCGTCGTCGACCTCGAATCAGCAGAAAGAGGAAGAGCCCTATGTAAAAGATTTCGTCGATGTGTTGCTGGAGAAAGCTGATGAGGCCGACTCCAAAATGACGCGGGAAACTGTGAAGGCTGTTGTGCTTGTATATATGTCTCGGCCATTCTATTCTCATTTATGTTCCTTGAATCTTTCAATATTTTGCATTGATTAAATTCGTATTTGTGCAGGACATGGTGACAGCTGGTTTGGAGACGACATCGACTACGTTAGAATGGGCAATGAGTGAGCTGCTCAGACACCCCCATGTGATGAGGAGTTTGCAAGAAGAAATCGAATGTGTGGTTGGCAAAGATCGACAAGTTAATGAATCTGATGTAGCAAGCATGAAATACCTCCATTGCGTGGTGAAAGAGACGCTCAGATTATACCCAGCTGTGGTGATAGCGATTCCTCATGAATCTGTAGAGGCTGTGACAGTCGGAAGATACCATATCCCTAAGAGAACAATGTTGATTGTGAATTTGTGGGCTATAGGAAGGGATCCCAGTGTGTGGGGGGCAGATGCTTGCGAATACAAGCCGGAGAGATTCATGAAGGATGAACATGTCAATTCAGCAAATCAATCAGACTTCAGTATGATTCCGTTTAGTGCAGGAAGGAGAGGATGCCCAGGGGCACCCATGGCTATTCCCACCATTGAACTTGTATTGGCTCAGCTGCTGCACATTTTTAACTGGAGAGTTGAAGGTGATCCGTCCCAGCTCGATATGACGGAAGTGTGTGGGGCCTCGATTCCAAGGCAAGTTCCGCTGTTTGCTTATCCAACATTGAGGGTAAGCTTTCCACTCTAGAACAGTTATGAAGCCGACGAGTGGCAAGGCTGCACCCTGCCGCTTTCCTATTTTCGCGAGCAACCAATGCTTTCGCTACATGCTCTAATTTGTACCATTGCTTTCGCTATATCTAGTTTCTTTGCATTAGCTTTTGCAACTTCTGTTAGATATCATGTCGACAGAAGAGTAGCCCTGTGTTTTTCCGTCCAAATATTAATCAGTTTGGCTATATCTAATTTCTTTGGATTAGCTTTTGCAGCTTCTGTTAGATATCATGTAGACAGAAGAGTAGACCTGTATTTTTCCGTCCAAATATTAATCAGTATCAGCCTATTTTCATCTCTTTTACAGATTAAATATTAATCAGTATCAGGCTATTTTCATCTCTGTTACAAGCTTTGAATTCTCAATTTTAATGATTTTGTGAAATCAATTTATTATCATTAATCTAAATAATTATGGTGTTGTCTAATTAATATGAATATTGTATGGATATTGTGATTATTTTTTAATGAAATACATAAATAAACATATGGTTCATGAAATTATAAAAAAAATAATTAGCATTTGCACCAGATGTTGCAAAGAAAACGCCGTAAGGCATAAAGTGCGGAAATCCATTGTCCATGTAGTGTGCGCATTATTCAACAAGGTGGATCTCTCTAAATTTGTTGCAGACATTTATGTTGTTGCATTGCTAATTTATTTAGGGTCTATTACTACCTCCTCTTCTTGGAATATTAAATTTCTTATCACCCCATGATGACAATCCCTCTAATTATTGGCATCACAATTTTTTCCACTTTAGTGGGTTTACAGAAGCATGAATTTGAGTCACTCAATTAAAAAGAAATTGCTAAATTGCTACTTATCAGGTTTTGAATAAAAACAATTAATAACTCATATTTACAACCCTTCACATATTTACAACCTTTTAAGTCTTGTATTTATAACTCATATTTATAACCCTTTAAAATGAAACTAACTATCTATATTTTTATTAATAATAAAAAGAATCTTCTTTATAACACTGACGCTCACATGCTACTCCTATATATTTATTTTATATTTAATATTCAGTGTCCATCAATTGAATGACAAGATGAAAGCTCAACTTAATTGCACCTTTAAAAGGTAACTTAAAAGTTTAATAGGTAATTATTTATTCAGTGATTTGTACATTGTTAATTGCAATTTCTCTTGAAAACCAATGTTTATATCAAAATTTTAAAAATTAACACTCACTTCTCTCGTAGTATGGTGTTTCTTTATTTGATCGTGGTACTCAAGATTGCCTTTCTCCAAAGTATCCAATGTGAAGATGATATCTTATGTGTTTCCGCTTTCTCAGTAGGTTCATGTGATTATTATTATTTTTGGTGTTAATGTCTATGTTTTTTTTTTATGCCCATCCATTATTTATTATCTAAACATTGATGTTTGAAAATTCGTAAGTGGCTAGTGTGGAAATTGCAAGGTATGCTGGGAATTTGGTTACCTAGTAAGCTTAGAGTCATTCTTGAGTCATTATCTTTACCATCTCAGGCAGAAGAAGAAAAGCCTATTGAATTGAAAAAGAACCCTAAAAAGTATTAGGATCCATGGGTCATTTTTTTTGCATCATGTAGCAAGATCACATGGTTAATTGGTTATGCCACATGAAGAATTAGCCTTTTCCAATATTTAGGCTGATAACTAGGTGATTTTTTCTACTAATATTCTTATACCAATTTACCATGATAATTCTCTTTTAAATTAAAAAGCAAGCATCATTTTTTAGTGTTTCAACTTCATTTATAAAGAGTTTAGTACTGATAATTAGTAGACTATATGAAATTTTGAAAATTGCACTAATATATTATTTTTGTAAGGCTCTACACTCCCAATGGAACTCATATAGTGAGTGGATAAAGAAATGATAAGTTTTTAAAATGGTGAGGATCTATGATGCGCAAAAGGTGATGCTTGTCATCAACAAAGTTTTCACCCCATGCTGCAAAATCCTTATCTGAAGGCGGCTTCCCAGTAAGAATCTCCAGAAAAATAACCCCAAAGGAATAAACATCCCACTTTTGGTTGGGTTTGAGAGTTTTCAATGCCTCTGGGGCCTCGTAAGGAGATACAAAGTTCTTGGATGTGCATGAACTGCCCAGCAGATCAGGTGTTGTTTGCAGGCTATCACAGGAGCCAGTGGAGCGTTTGCTCCCTGAAAATATACCTTCAAGGTTCCTTAGGTTCATAGAAGAGCTACTATACTTGACATTGGCAGTGTTCAGTAGCTTTTCTAGCCCAAAATCTGCTATGTATGGCTCCATGTCAAAGCGTGGAAGGATGTTGCTTGGCTTAAAATTTTCATGAACAAACTTCCTTTCGTGTAAACAAGCCAGGCCTCTGGCTACTCCCTTTGCAATTTTAATCCTGGCCAACCATGGCAGATAAAAGGGAGAGTTTGATGACCTTCTTGCAAGATTGGAGAGATATAGTGTTAGTCAATGTTAATGTGAAAGGATCTGAAAAGGATAAGCTGAATAGCAGAACATACCGCAAAAACAACAACGGTAGAGGACACGTCCCCTGGAATTTTCTGGCATTCCAATTTCATAAGAGTGAATTCCTCTCCTTTCTTGCTTTGGCCCGCCTGGCCATGTCGAATAGTCGGCTTCTCGATCTTCTCATTTTTGAGCTCGCGCTTCAGAAGTTTGGCCAAGGGCACCATCGGACCTTTCCTCCCGTACAGAACCCCATTTCCATTCCCGTTCTCCTGCTTCATCTTCACCAGCATCATCTTCTCCCCCTCGCTAAATTGCAAGCATCATAGGGCCGCCACGCATGCCGACTCAAAAAATATTGTTATGATGTAACACAATATCCCAATACTGTAATGTAATTAATTGAGTCATTATAATGTGTTCAATCTCCAAACTGAAGTAATTAATGCAGTCATCAATAAAATATGGCTTACTAGGAATATGGTATAATGGACCTGTTCAATATATAACAGCAGAAACATTCCACAGAAACTGATATAAATATTGCAGCCAATTGTTCTCCAGCTAAGTAAGAAGATGTTATGTAGAATAAGAAACAAATACAAGCACAGGGTCACTTGTCTTATTTCATGGTCTTCCTAAGAAGGCTTATGAAGGAAGCTGTGTAGCATTCTCATGGTTTTGATAAATTATCATTTGTTGCTGAGATGAACATGTATATATAAATATTCTAACCTGAAAAAAGAGTAGTTTCTTCTTTGTATATGCAAACTATGGCTGAACCAATAAATCTAATTTTCAATATTGATTTGCATCAATTTATTTTGGTCCAACCAGCAATTAAAATCCATCCCCTGCCACTGCAACAATAATACACCATATATCACCTTCCCATTAAAACTGAGAATGAGCTGCAAGTAAACTGTGAGAACGTAGATGCCTCATAAGCATGGAGTTAAGTTTGATCCCTGAGCTTTGCTACAATCCTCAACTGTAGAAATATTGAAATTTTTAAGAAGATTGGCCATTTCATAAGTAGCTGAGTTGACAGCAGAGTTTGTCTATTGCTAAGTCCCAATCATAGAGGTGTCTATATGAGTTATGTCAATGTCTAAGTAGAGCTGTTGAATATGGAATGTGGGTGTAAGTCCTCATCTCTGTCCAACTTATGTCAAAGCAAGGATGCTACATAGGAAGAAAGAATTGGTTAATCGGTTGTGGATGATGGCATTTTTTCTAAAAAATGCAATACCTCCTTCATTGATGGTCTCTTTTGAGGGGAAGCAGAAGCACAATTCAATGCAATCCCCACAGACACTGAGATTTCTTCCCTTCCTTCAACCTTTGGTCGAAGAGTAGGATTTATGATGCGCAAAAGGCGATGCTTATCATCAATAAAGTTTTGACCCCATGCTGCAAAATCCTTATCTGAAGGTGGCTTCGCAGTAAGAATCTCCAGAAAAATAACCCAAAGGAATAAACAACCTCCAACTTTCACTTCCCTTCATTTTCTTATTCTTGGTGTTTGTATCCTTCAGAAAATATAGAAAAGACTTTCAAGGGCTACAGTTTCATACACGGTCATTCTAAAAGGCATGGACAAATCAACCTTACTGGTGATGACTTCAATTTCAGGGACTTGTGCAATTACCAAGCCAGTGGGATACTTCTGAATAAGCATGTAGACTATTTGGAATAATAGCAAATGAAAATTCACTATAATATCAAATGCCACCAAGGTTAGTTGATAACAATCTAGATTTCTCCTCTCATATTTATAGATTTCTCCATGGGCTTCAAGATGTGAGGGATTGTGAGTGCAACCCCTAGTTTTGGGTTCTTTGGTCCCAGCTAACCAAATTTTTGCCTCAAATTGGGAAACATTGTGTTTTTATCCCTTTATCAAGACTATAGCCTACAGGTTGGATAGGCCAATTCGTCTCTCATTAATTAATTTGAAGAGGACATTACATGCTTGAAATTTTTAGGAGATTTGTTGATTGGTGTGGTCTGGAGGTTGAGTTTAAATCCACACAATTCGAGTTTTTTGGTGAAATTAATGAGTCTTTCAAGGTTGAAATTTATGAAGTTTATTCGGGGGAATAATAATTCCTTGCGCTCTAACAGTACGATAAACATAAAATAATACAACCAGCGTAAAACAATAGTACTCATTGAAGTTTAATACACCAAAATGAAAGAAAGTAGAAAGCTATTCATTCAAAGCACGGTAGAAAGTCCGAAAAAAAGCTATATGAGCACAACCCAAATGGGATCGTACTGGCATAACAATCACAAAGAAATATCAAAAGCATGGATTTACTATCAATTGCAGGAGTCAGCTCAAACTAAACTCAAGTTGACCTCCTCCTATAGTCATGACGGTTCACTGTGGATTGAACTAAGATAAATAAGCACCTCATCTCCCTATTTGGCACTGAATTTGGTGAAGAAAAAGAACTGGTCAATGAGATCTGAGGAACAACTCAGTGATAACAAATGCAAACCTGAGCCCTAAAACGAAAGGAGGCCGCATTAAATAGACCTATTCTGAAGCAGAGACCAAAGTTTTTGTTCTGTGATATTGCTAGGTATATCTTGTTCCTTCTAAAGCTCTTTCTAATCAAGTATGAGGTTGTTCAAGTTCTTGAAGAAGGCTCGAGTTTTCTGAATTATCCTCTGAGACAACGTTTTGATGTTCACCTGGTTTCTAAAAGAAAAGTTTGTATGTATTTCGCTAGATTTAAGGTCTCTCTGAGACACATCATCTGAAGTTCTATTCAACCTATTTGAATAAAAAATTTAGACCTCCTTCAAGTTGTCAGCGAAGGTACATATAACAGTTTAACTGAATAGTTTAAGAAGTCGATTGCAAAGGGTAATATGCAAGGCTTAGATCTCCGTTGATTAGGAAAACTGGCCATGCTCAGTTGATGCAAGTCCGAAATAAGTGTCGGTATGTACCATGGAATAAATGATGAATAGTGGAGCACTGTGAGGAATCAATGCGATTGTGCAAATAGGTTCTATGTTTTGAGCTCCAAATCAGAACATTGACAAGTGCAATGATCTCAAACCAGTGATGTAGAGTGATGTACTTGGAATGACTCTCAGTAACCCTTGAAGAGCTTTGGAGTAGCTTCTAAAGATATTATGTATCAACCTCTTGAACAGAGTTTGAAGCTTTTTTAATAAGCCTTGAATCAGCATCCTGGAGAGTTTTTTGGAGAAATCTTGAAGCCTATCGAGTAGATCTTCATAGAATGAACAGATTCATCCCTGCAACTGGGGGGCTGTGGGTTTCAGAGATTTGGTGGGGAATCCTGTCGAACCCAGGCCTTCATTTGTGGGAAAAATATTGTCCATTAAACCTAATAATGTTGTTGATGCCCAAGAATAAAAATCCCGCTATAAAGACTTCAACAATAGTGCATGCAAGGAACAGGGAAAAGATCAAGAAAAGCAGAAAGATGGTGGTGAGATGGTTGAGAAGGAGAAGAAGAAAGTTTTTGGTTGTTGTCTGATCCTCATGGCCCCAAAATTGAAAAGGAATAAAGTTGGATTGAGGAATGGGGCTGCAAAAATTCATCTCAGTCCATCTGACAGTAACATCTGTGCCAAGGAAGATCAAGATCCTGCTCTGGCTTACAACAAAGCAATAGCAATTTATGCATAGTGTTATCATCAAAAATATTATTGTGCAAGAATACGTTGGTTTTCTGTTATTATATTTTTTGTGCAAGTGCCTTCAATTCCTAGTTGATTCGTGAAGTGCTTATTATGGCATACATAAATGTTTTGAAAATCACGAGCCACTGTGGATGAAACACTGGCTTATGTAAAAGTTTGAACATATATATGAATCTGAAAAGGGCAAGTTCAGTGCCTTCAGTCTGCTACTTTGATATATATTCTTAGCCTATGTGGATGAAACATTGGTTTGTGTAAAAGTTTGAATAGATATGAGTCTAAATTTTGCAATGGGCATGTTCAGTGCCTTCAGTCTGCTACTTTGATAGATACTCTTAGCCACTGTGGATCACACATTGATTTGTTTAAAAATTTGAATAGATATACAAGTCTCAAATGGGCAAGTTCAGTTCCTTCAGTCTGCTACTTTGATATATACTCTTAGCCACTGTGGATGAAATATTGGTTTGTGTAAAAATTTGAGTAGATATATGAGTGAATTGGGCAAGTTCAGTGCCTTCAGTCTTTGATATATACTACTCTTAGCCACTGTGGATGAAATATCGGTTTGTGTAAAAATTTGAGTAGATATATGAGTGAATTGGGCAAGTTCAGTGCCTTCAATCTTTGATATATACTACTTTTAGCCATTGTGGATGAAATATTGGTTTATGTAAACATTTGAATAGATATATCATATATGAGTCTGAAATGGGCAAATTCAGTGCCTTTAGTGTGCTGCTTTGATATATATAGAGTATATATATTTGTTTACAAAATGATCACTGCATTTTTAACTTATGTCCTTCATTAATCAAATCGATCTTTCAAAGACACAGTAGGCTTTCCTAATCTTGCAATGTATACATGGGAAATAATTCTCTTGTAATCGAATAGAATGCTAAAATAGACAGTATGTGGAAGCAGAATGATAAGTCAAGCAAATTGATAAAATGTGTGTATTGAACCTCATAGCTATCCCCTTTCTCCAAGACCTTCACATAACAAATTTGCAATTTGCCTGTTTCAGACATAATCAACCTTTGAATGCCTAATGACTCTTGTTGTGTTGGCAATGCTTCCAAATCATAATCAAGTACTCGCAAATAGAACTTTTGGCTTGAGTCACATGATGATGATAGTGCTTTCAACCTGCCCTGAAGATTCTCATACTTTGTGGAAGGTTCTCCCATTCCAGCACAGTTTTGACGTCTAATCATTTTATCAGCAGCCATCATGGCAGACAAAGATCTCAAATCTAGCCTACCCTTGAAAAAACTCTCCTCTATTCGAACATCTGTAAAGTTTGGCAAGTTAAGAAGTGGTGCTAATTTGTCATAAATTGGCATAATTTCAAAAGTAACTCCCTCTGCTATCTCTAATAAACCAGATGTTGTTGTATGATGACCATGTTCTGGAGCAATGTCAAGATGGTTGTAATTCCCCAGATTCTGGACTGCATTGTCTATATGAGGACCTACCAAAGCAGGAACGTCTAATCCATGTGGATTCCTCTCATCTTTTAGAACCATCTGAGAACCATGACTTAATTTCTGACTTTTCCCGTTTGATGTACGGTTTGCAGTGTAGGGACCTATGCGGGCAGCAGCAGCTGCTGTTGCTTTCAACTTATTGGCTTTCTTGAACTTTTGTGTATGTTCCCCAAGTATGGTCCGATAATATTCCTCTGATATGTGCTTCTCAAAGTCATCATCATCTTCATCATTGATGTCTGCATCTTTCCGTGCAAATGAGTTATAACCAGCCTCTGGTTCAACATGGTACCGTTTTCTTTTTAAATCCATCTCTGATGGTAAATCCGATGGCCTCTCAGCCCGACCACCATTTATTTGTGCAAGCACTGTGTCATAACCTGCTCCATTAAAGTCAAAAGAAACAAAGCAGAATGATCAGAGATGTTAATCAAATTATCCCAACCCAACCACTGTTACATTGTTGTTAAACAAGCAAGTAAAGAAATTTCATACAATGATCTCTACCTAGTTATGATGGACAAAAACAAGGGAAGCCCAAAAACACCCCAATAGATTTCTATAATTCAAAGTAACAAATCAACATCATCTTTATGGCACCTTTAATTCCATTACTCTCATCTTGAATACAGCCATTGGAAATTCAATACAATTGGTTGCCATATTTCTCCCAATTCTGACAGGATGCCAATGCCTAAAATAGGTGAGTGAAGGATGAATAACTCTAGAGGAATGCGCCCTCCACTCTAGTCAAGCATAAAGCATTTAGCTGTCATCATGAAGGCATGAAGACCACATGAAAAATTGAAAGAAATTGCTGCTAGAATGCTATTATACTGGCACCCTCCAGGCTGCCACAACCTACTAAAATCAGCACCTCAAATAGATTTTCAAATCAGCAGCCAGATTGTCATATAATTTTGTTAAGATACTGCCCAAAAAAGGATTAGAAAATACCAGAAGCTATGCCTTCTGACTGCTACAATACTGTACCCTAGTGCTATCATAAAAGCTGACATACTTATGAAATCTGTTTTTAGAATAGGTTGTAGCCTGTAACAACTATCATCAGTGCATCCTTACTCTGTCCATTATTCACCTAAGGAGGTTGCTTATATTTCTTTGGAAAGTGCACATTTGAGAGTTGTTGTAGCTCACCTCCTATGCTACCCACTCTTGTGACGATACCATCAAATCTACGTTGAATAGAGGACCCAAAATGCTAGAAAAGGACCTCAAAGTCAGCATGAAGCCACCTTGAAATCTATACCAAAATTCAGCCAGTGAAAGTCTAAAACATCTCCACCAATATGATCTTAAAATGTTGATTTGGAAATTTGGGCTTTGTCTTTGTTTCTAAGTGTGTATTCAAACGTTAACAGTTACTCCAACTTGGGGCAACATCCTCTACAGGACGCTGAGATTCCCGGAACTCCAGATGCTAGAGAAACTTGAAAAGTGGCAACTTGAAAACAAGTGAATGACTCAAATCAACCCATCAAACACAACTTCTGGATTCCAAAACTAGTGACATATGACACAACCCTAAAACAAACCTTGTTCCCAAGTCAACTCCAACCACATGATTCAGACTGATCCAATCAACCTATGGTATCCCAAGGCACGTTGAAAACCAAAACTCTAAAAGGAAAAACTACAAATTAACCAATATTAAACCAGACCTAACCTAAGATCCTAAACTAACCAAACATGACCGAAACTGATCAATATACTTAGATGACAATGCAACTAGCCATGGAGCTAGTGAATCTGACATGATAGCTCAAAGTACTCAACATGCCAGTGTAATCAAACATGCACATTGATCATGAAAAACTATTCATGATTGAACATCTAATGTAATAGGAAATCCTTGGTATAAGATGTATTTATAATATTATATGCACAATCATCAAAAGAGGAAATGGAGACAAACCTTCCCAAAAAAGAAGGGAGAAAACCCCAGGTTCTTCTATGTCATCGTCCAGAAGAAGTTATACATGTAGTGCTTGATTTGATACCATAGCTACCTTAATCTAGGCAATTGTTTGAAAAAAAATGATGCTGATTACAATCAAAATGAGAAACCATAACCCAATTAGAGCATTCACAATATCTCTAGAGGACACTCTTTTTGAAGGGACTTCGTCACAAGAAAGGAAGATGGGCATTCATGTTGATACAAATAAAATAATGACAAATGAACTAATCTGCTGACAAATGAATGATAAGTCTTTTGTGCTGAGATATCTTTTATATGAGACACGATATAATTGTTTCCATCACACTATAATTTCAGTTGTTTCAAATACAAAATCATCTCGTAAATATTTTTGTGGTGTCAATCATATCGTCATATTTTGAAATTTATCATATTGTCATTGTTCTTGTTTTTCTGAAAAGTTGTCAAACATGGTTGATAACTAAATTTTATAGACTCGAGAATTTTAAAATGTTTATTTTTTAATTTAAAATAAAAATATATCAGAAAAGGAAAATCCTTAAAAATATCAAAGCTACCAGTAATATAATAACACAAACAATAATATTAAAAATATAACAAATCAAATCAAACATATCATCTACATTACAATTATCCATATATATATTCTTTAAAATGTAAATTTAAATTGTTTTAAATAACATAAATCTGCTTCAAACAAATCTCAAACTCTCCAAATAAAAAAACTGAAAAAAAAGAGACAAGAATTCAAAAGGTAAGAAGATCTGAACAAATACACACATATATATCATTTAAAATGTAAATATCATTTGTTCCTCTATTATTTGAGGTTGTACCTGCAACGAAATGTTGGGTTGAAGTTGAGGCTGTAGCTGCAACCGACGATGTACCAACCAGAGCTGCTGCAATTTACCGCAACCGCCAATTTAATCTCGAATAAATATATATTGTGCCTTGTTCCTTTCATAAAGATTCATAAGTGTAACATGTATTCATAATGGAACATAGAGCACTACAACGCTACTTCACGCTGAAATGAAAATATGGATGGAAAGAAAAAAATTGGGAAAAACCAATGCCCATTTCAAAGATGAAAAACCTCTGGATAGAAAAAAACCTAAGTAATCAAAACTGCCGACCAAAAAAAATTAAATCAATAGGCTCGTTTAGTGTAACTTTAAGTTGAATAGCTTTCATTTTATTGAAAGGCCCAACCATAGCTAAACCCTTCCAAGAACTATATTCATCCAATCCCCTTTATCAGCTATTATCAACACATAAGACATCCCATTATACAAATATTTATTAATAAAGAGTTATTTAAACAGGTATAGATATTCAAATTAGAGAAAAAAAATCATAAAATAAGCATACCTGCTTGACCATTCTAGTATTAGTCATAAAAAGAATCCAAACCAGAGGACTCTCTTCTCCTCGTCCATTTCTTTAAATCCTGCCAAAAAAACAAATCGACCAAACAAAAGAATGTGCACATACAAAAATATAAAAATAAGAAATCAACCCCAAAACTACAAACAACAGTAAAAGAGAAAATGGGCTGTAAAAGCCAAGATGCATGGTCATGCACAGAAAAATATGAACAAAAGAATTAACAAATTAACCAGCAACACAGCCTACGAATAACATAACCTCGCCCAATCTCTACCCATGTTACCCGCATCCTTGACCCTTAGCAACCTAATGCCCTGTCTAGTTTTCCTTTGGTGGGCTTCCAGTCAAAGTACATTTCCATGCGCATGTAACCATGGGTAACAGAGAATTGAAGCCCAGAAGCGCGCATGGGTAACAAATAATTTCAGCGTTTCAATTTTCAGCAACACAGCAGTGAGCGGAGGTCAAGATTTTCTGACGGATGGATCTAATTCTGAGTACCAAGCTGAGGTTGAGCTTATGGTTGGTTCCGTCTGGAGGCAGGAATTGAATCGAGCAGAGAAGGCATTGTGTTAAGAACAATAACGGCCCCTGCCAGTGTAACTGTGAAATGCATTTTAGGGACGTTGGGAGCCACCATAGAGACCTGCATATATGCAACGACACAACAAATAAGATTCATTCTGCTCTACTCTGCTGGGTTTGAAAATGGACATTATAAAAAATTTCCTTCCAATACTTATGACATTCCCACCCATCGCAACATATTGCAAGCATAGAGAACAGAGGCGACAACGCTGGTATTTGTGAAACCTCTGGTCTGGTATTGCAGACCACAGAGGTGGAGTCTCCATTTTATTACACAATGGCAAATCTTTCTATGAAACGAATTGGGGATAAACCAATATTCCTCCATTAGAGAAAATCTACAAACCAGGCGCTACAACTTTAGAAAAAATAGGAAGGTGAATTCATCCAGAATTGAATAGCTAGTTGTATGCATTTAACAAAATTGAATCAATTTGTTATAAAAAAAACAAAATTAGACACACCGAGACCATACAGAATTTTACCACACACCTTCTTAATTCTGTACCAATCAGCGCTTGTGAAGTTTGCAGCAATAATGGACTCCCTGAGTCCTGTAGTTAATTAAGGCAGCATGGATGCTATCGAACATCTAAGGAGAGCCATAAACTCCACTAAGAATTCAAATGGACTCTATCTGTAACTCCTCGGTAAAAAGCGCACAGATGTCGAGCAGAGTTTTTTTAGGGTATTTTAATGTTTTAAAATATTTTTTTTTTATTAAATTGGAC